>JXSR01S007872.1:41096-63116 GCA_000969725.1 Ophiothrix spiculata
GGTTAACAGTAGATACTTTGGCTAGTTTGTATTGGAAAAATGTACATCGTTGTTCACCATCGTATTTTGACATCTCCATGATCAGGCATAGTTTTTGGAATGCTTGATATTTTGCACCTGAGTTTATGAACACCGTTCTACTTTTTATCATTTGTTGTTGTTACTTACCATGCCAATCATATCTTGGCGAATGTTATTACCAACCATACAATACAAGTTAATTGTGCAATCAACTCCAACTTTCCAATCACACAGAGCTTATCTGGATTGGCCATTTTCGTGTCACTAGCTGAAATTGTACCTGGTAAATGTGATGGCTCATCCCGAAAGGGGGGACTTTTAAGATGATATCGATTTTGATTTTATCATTTCATATATTGCAGCATTTTCTAAACTTTAAAATGACACATTACTTGTTGAAATTGATCAAGCTCGATCAAATTTTACAACAGAAAATATGCAGGAAATTCGTATTATTTTCTGTATTTTTTTGCTGCCTAATTTCACCTGTTTCTTTGAAAAGTGTTCCGTCGCAAAGTCCCCCTTTTCGGAGTGAGTCATCACAAATGTGATCTACTCTTTTTGACAATAATATAACAATACTTGACAGAGAAGTAATATATGGCTAATATGACACACGTCATGTTAGTTTAGAGTCTTACTAAAAATAAAAAGAGAGCATAAATGGTCGTGACTTTTGTTTATCACACATGATGTTTGTTGAAAGGATATAAAATTATAACAAATGCAATGTGAATTGATAGTGAGCGTTGACCAGACAGAACAAAATACAAAAATGCATAGAAAACTATACGGCAACAGTAATGTCGCTGAAAAAAAAGCTGCCAACTATCAGAAGACTAAAGCGAATGAAAGCCAACTTAATATTGTTTCCGAAGGCAAGCACTAAACTAATTGTAATATATCATCCCAAAACGAGAGACTTTGCAGATGATATAAATTTTGATCTTATCATTTCATCTGATATAGCTTTTTCTAAGCTTTAAAATTACACCTTACTTGTTGAAATTGATCAAAGTAATCAAATTTTTCAACAGAAAAACTGCTTGAAATTCTTAATATTTTCTTTATTTTTTGTTGCCAATTTTCGCTGTGAGTAATCACGATTGTATTATTTAGCTTATGTTTATGGTTTAAGCAGTGATAAAGCGTTTTGTTAGTTCGTCTCGTTGGCACTGAAGCACATACCTCAAAACTTACACATAAATAAAGACGAAATGTATTCATAATTGAAGAGTGTTGTTCCAAAGTTGAATTTGTTATCAAAGCTCAGTGCAGATGACCACAATTTACGTCATATTGTTCAAAGATTCATACAAGTTGTTCAAAGATTCATACAAGTACTACAATGCACACACACAATAAGATATTTATTTAGAAACATGCTTTATCATTAATACTTTAGAAAAATCTGTTTCATTACTATTCTTTAATGATCCTTCAGCATAGTCGCCCGACCCCTGCAATATGTGGCAAAATGGGCATGTGTTTACATTTTATAAACCTAGTTTATTATATCAATATTCTGGAATGACTATATTATTTCCAATTTGAAACCAAAGTTTTAATTCTTATGACAAGATTTCCTCTCAAACTTGCTGAAAATAGATATCCTTCTTCTATCCATATTTATTGCTATCTTTCTTTTATTTCTCACCAAGGATAAGCTCACATCCTTGTCAACAAGATGATTAAAAATGGAAAGTATAAAACACTTTAAAATTGTAACTTTCTTTTTCATGTTGTTTCGCCATCTAAATGACTACACAAATAACTGGAATGCCTGATACTTCACATCCGGTTTTATGAACTACGTCCTACTTCTTGAAGCTTGTTATGGTTACTTACCAAGTCAATCATAACTGGACGAATATTATTCAAGTTCATATTTCAACTATGCGATACATTTTGTGCAATCAAATCCACCTTTGCAATTACGCTAAGATCATCGAGATCGTATGCTATTTTCCCACGTGACATATCACAGTAATACTTACACTACCTGAAGTAGTTACATCACACATCGCTACAGTATCTATGACAGATTTAAGATATACTCATGCATTAAACAGCCATTTTTATTTATTTTATTTTGAATAAACCCTTTGTCCAAATTTTGTGACAGTTGCCAGCAGCGGTGAAATGTTAATATTCTATAGTTTATTGAATTCTATTCTATGTATCCTATTCTATTCTATTCTATTCTATTCTACGGGATATAAAACATACTACCGTTTTACAGTAACACGACTCGCCACACCTTTCAAAAGCGCCAATTAAAGTATATACCAAAATATTAAATTAACATACGTATTATTTGTTAAAATTAAAGCAGCGTTTCAACAAATCCAATTGAATATCGGAATGCAAGTGACCCAAGTGAGTCTACTGGAATAGTTTTTAAGAAAACCGAAAAAAACTTAACACTATGTCTGATGTTTGGGTTATGCCAATTTGGCTCGCAGAGTAGGTAAATGAATCTAATTGCCATATGAAACAGGATTTTTCTTAAGTACTTATGCTTGCAATGCTTTGCAGGGGGCCATTTTAGACATTTGACTTGGGCCAGTCTTGCATTCATATTAGTTTTCATGTAAAAAGGGGGTTATATCCATATGTCCTACTTTTTGAAGTTTGTTATGGTTACTTTCCAAGTCAATCATAACTGGACGAATATTATTCAAGTTCATATTTCAACTATGCGATACATTTTGTGCAATCAAATCAACCTTTGCAATTACGCTAAGATCATCGGGAATGTATGCTATTTTCCCACGTGACATATCACAGTATCTATGACAGATTTAAGATAATAAGCTATAATACTCAAGCATTAAACGGCCATTTTTATTTGTCCAAATTTTGTGCCAGTTGCCAGCAGCGGTGAAATGTTAATATTCTATAGTTTATTGAATTCTTTTCGTATCTTGTTCTTCTATCCTGTTTTATTCTATTCTATTCTATTCTATTCTATTCTATTCTATTCTATTCTATTCTATTCTATTCTATACAGGATATAAAACATACTATTACAGTAACACGACTCGCAACACATTTCAAAAGCGCCAATTAAAGTATACCAAAATATTATATTAACGTACGTACGCTTTATCTGTTCAAATTAAAGCAGCGTTTTAACAAATCCAATTGAATATCGGAATGCAAAGGTGACCCAAGAGAGTCGTGGAATAGTTTTTTAAGGAAAACAAAAACTTAACAGTATGTCTGATGTTTGAGTTATGCCAATTTGGCTCGCAAAGTAGGTTAATGAATCCAATTGCCATATGAAACATGATTTTTCTGTAGCATTTGTGCTTGCAATGCTTTGCAGCGGTCATTTTAGACAGTCGACTTGGGTCAGTAATGCTTCATATTAGCCTAACATTTTATGTAAAAAGGGGGTTAGATCCATCTGGATCAATTTTGTTGTGCAGTAATGCATCTGTGCTTATGCTCTGCTTGTCTGAGCCTAATTGCATTGAAACAATCAGTGGCAAAAACAGTTTTTTCACATAATTATTTGCTGCGAAACTTTTCCTTACATAGGTTTTTCGGCTGCCATTTTGAAATGACACTACCGATTTCCATTTTTTCATGTTTTCTAAGCAATATAGGCAGAACCTGCAACTAACACCAGCTATCTTCTAATTTCTAGAGGGAATTTGGTCAGAAACATGGTTTTGACTACTTATGATATATTCAATAAAAAAACAACATGTGTGCAAGACTGACACCCAAGTCCGTGGATTTTGACAACTTTTGAACACATAATAGATTTTTGGGGGACACTTGCGGTGCGGATTCATTTGAGTCCTGCACGCACGAGGTAGCCCAAGTTATAAGAAAGTCTCTCTACTATGTATAACTCTATTTTTAAAAAAATGGACTCGGGTCAGTCATGCATTCTGATATTCAATTGCACAAAAAAGTATTGCACGATTATGAACAGTATTTTAAGTGAGTTTCATGATTTTTAAATCAATAATACGTGATAAAATGACGCAAAAATAACAGGTTAATAATCTATATCTACTAATATTTCATGCTTGATTATTGTTCACAGACTAAACAATTATTACTCAGACAAAAATAAATCAGGAATTCTATTTATTATAAGGCTTAAAAAGTACAAGTGATTTTATCCATCATATCGTACCTCAAATACATTTTAGAAACTATATTAAGTTGTTTCAACCCTTTGAAATTTTGTATATTTTGTTATAATTTGAGGGGTGCTCTGGCAAAATGAGAGGAAAGTCGCAAATGTCTAAATTGAGTTTATGACATATTTTGATGCTCTATAATCTCAGCTTTTGAATGACATAAATACACGGTTGCTCATATAGTTGGAATAAATATATTTTTTACCATCTTTTATGCAAAGGTCAATTTATGATGAACATATCTGAAAACCTATGTTGCTTTTGGTCAAATTTGATAGTTAATCTTGTTGAGTGTGAAATGGAACTCCGAATGTGATCAATTTTCTCATGTACTGGTAAGGGGGCAACAACAAATATGGGTCAAAAAGGAAGTAAAGAACAAAATGATCCTTGAACACCCCTCAATTTACAAAATTAGGGTTGTGGTGAACGTGGAGTGGTTCCCGGCGGTATAAGACATCTTAAAAGGTTTTGAAGGTGTCATATACCGCCAGGGACCTTTCGATGTTCACCATAACCCTATTTTTGTAAATTGAGGGTCGTTGGTGGATATTTTTGTGCTTTGCTTCCAAGCATTCCCTTGGCGCAGTCAAGCGTTACCTAGACATTCAATCACCTGTTTATCACTCTACTACAGATAAACATTCAATATGACCACTCAATTTGAGTAAAGAAGTGACGGGGTCAAGGGTCGGGTCAAATGAAATTAGGCCTAAAAATCTGTGTTTTTTTTACTTATTTTTGTTGTTGCCCCCTTACCAGCAGATGAGAAAATTGATCACATTCGGAGTTCCAAGATTACCTATCAACTCTGATCAAAAGCAACATAAATTTCCAGATATGTTCATCATAAATTGACCTTTACATAACAGAGTGGTTAAAATAATTTTATTCCAACTATATGAGGAACCGTGTATATGTCACACTTTCTTTCTCCATTCTTCATTAACAGATCAAAATCCAAAGAAGTTCAATGAATATGTTGTAATATAAATTAGCTGCAAATCGATTTCAAAGATACTGATTACAACAGTGTATAAAAGCAAAATGCAATCGATTAACCCTAAACAATTATAATTGCACTTCCCGGCAAAGTTCACCTTCAAAACTTTAGATTATAATGGTAAACACTTATGAAGGCATGTTATGTCAAAAAACGAAATTTGATTTATTCGCCTTGTTTTTACTTTAGGTGCCATGTATTCAAAATGTTGATTTGTGACTTTCCTCTCATTTTGCCAGAGCAGCCCACATTTAGAATGTTTTGTCTTATCAGCATAGCCAATGGAATGTCTGATATTTCACACCTGGATTTATGAACACTGCCCTTCTTCTTATTGTTTGTATTGATACTTACCGTGCCAATCATACGTGGACGAATAATCCAGGTATACGATACATTGTGTGTAATCTAAACCATATTTGAATCTACATAAAGATCATAGGGAATAAAGACTCACCAGGTGTAGTTATCCTTTCACGTCAAATGTTCACGTAAATACCTGACACAATCAACTATCACGTTGTGTAGACACTTTTGCAAGAGTTTGAGACCAGTTTGAGCAAAATCGGTCACGTTTGAAATTGTTGACTCCCATAGGGCCAAATCTGTGACCTCTCATATGACCTTTCAAATTTTTGGTTATAACTCCTTAACCATATTTCAGACATAAGTAAATGTATGCCTTTTCTGCTTCCTTGTAATGAGAGGAACATGTTGGTGTAGTTTTGAACGAGATTTGATCAATTTCGAACTTGAATTGTACCCCTTCTTTTGGCAGTCATTTTGTATTTAAATTAACCAACTTTAACAAGCTCATATTTCACTATATTTTGAATATGTTGTTCGGGAGGTCATCAAAATTTAATTTCAACCAAAAGATCTTGTGTTGCAATTTTGTCCACGTACCCCCATGAATTTTCACAGATTGACTAGTCTATTACCACAAAATGCAATTTGTGGCCACAATTACGGCTCGTTCACAGATGACAGTCACAAACAATTTTTGAACCCAGGTCTAATTACATTTTTAGTCAATCAAACTATTAAAGTATAATGACTCATTTGATAATGCTTTAATCTCGGTGGCGATAACAATTTTAAAGTATTCGTATATTTAATATTTACCGTTTTGACAACTATAAACATATTTATTCTTACTGTTTTGGACAAGAGTAAATTCCTTGACTCCATCAGACTAATGTCATCCACGTCATATGAGTTTAGATATTAATAAGGAAAAGCATAAAAGGTTGTTGTTTTTGTTTATCAAATATAATGTCTATTGAAAGGATAAAATATTCTTAAACATGTGTTAAAGGCAATGTAGACTGATAGTAAACATTGGCTGAGACAGAAGGAAACTAAAAAAAATAAACGATAAGAAACTCTAGGTCATATCCGTAGGTACCTTAACGTCGGCATATTACATACCATGTGACATTTAAACGTTACATGACTGCAATTCGTGTCAGAGGTTGAATTCCTTATTTTATCAGAAACATTAGCTAAGTTGTTATATAACCATGTCAATCAGGTTCCGACATTCAAAAAAGTTAAATAAAATTCAAGATGAAAATCAACTCTCCATTCATATTTTAGATAGTACACGAACTTTCAACACGCATTTAAAAGCCGTAAACAGATATGACTGCAACTTTGCAACTAATAATCAAAAGTAAGGTGTCTTTGAAAGCTATTAGTTTAAACTTAAAAATGAGATCACTATTGATTTTGAGGTCTGGTGAAGATATTAATGTCCATTTGAAAGCATCATTACGATTTGCTAGCAGCTTTTAAATTCGTACCATTTGATCCCTAACTCCCGCGGGTACTTACATTGACAAGGTATACGTTATATGCCTGTCTTTCGGGTGGGTTTTCACAGATTTGATTTAGAGACCGTGTGGTTTTCGTCTCATATGAAAGCACCCAATTGTCATAAATTTGCAAAAAAGCACCTATTTGAGTAATATTGGGTGCTTTTGCATCAAAATTGGTATATTGATGGGGGGTCGAAGCAAGAAATAGGTATAGAGACAGGCAGTTGTTCAAAGTCAGGCAGGCACATACCCGTACACATTTTTGAAGACGCCCCCCCCCCCCCCCGGGCCTTAGTCTTATTTGATATTTCCAGTTTTTAGCAGACTGAAATTGAAAATTTAAAAAAAAAAGGAGAAAAGCTTTGTCATGCAAGAACATCTTGAACATATATGTATATAGAAGTTAAAGACATTAACATTTATTTTTGAAAAGGTATGATCTTTATACACAATTGAGTGGGTCGTTCCCAACACCTGCATACTGTAATTACCCGCAAGGCATGTTGTACCATAACGTGACAGACTCCCCCGCACTATCAATATTTTTATGTATTATGTTTTAAGTCAGACTTTTTAATAAAATATTTTCAAATATATTTTATGCCTCTTTTCAAAGTTAAACTTTTAAGTTTATAGTTGATATACTGTATTTAAGTTATTGAAATTATGAATTAATTCTTTTTAGTAGACAAGCGTTCCAAAATTGTTTAATTATAAATATGCAAAGAGGATTAATTAATTCGACTATTTTTATATAACGTTTCCACACACCTTAATTAAGATGACATGCAAACTACAAGTTTCAAATTAGTAAAAATCAAGCGTTTGTAACTGTAATAGTTTTTTACTACATGTAATAAATGTTCTGTAGTATTTAATTTAACAAAACAATATTTTGTCTCATTTTACTTCAAACGCAATTGATTTGACATGATTTCATTAATATCATGATGTTTTACATTAAAACATAAGAATACTATCTCGAAATTCATTTTTTTTAGACATGGACAAATAATTGTAGTTTCATATTTCCCTACATTAACGTAAAAGCCAAAGTCCGTCTCATTTGCTAAAGCCCTAGGTTACCTAAGTCTTATCCTTTTACAAATGATTGTCTCTCAACTGAACCGAGATTGAATGTTGTTCTCGTCGGTATTCTTGAGGGCATGTTTTTGAATCACTACTTTAAATACATTTTCATCCACAAGTTTAAGTAGTTATACCCAGACCATATTCTGTACACGCCTCTTTTAAATCTAGCATCAGTTGGAGGTGACTCTCACAACAACAGGACGCGTTCTGCATCTCACTTATTAAATCTCTGTCTACGGTTTTGGTTGCCATTTTGCGCTTGTTTTTCCAATGCATTGACGTCGATTAACAACAAAAGTGAATCAAGGGCTAATCGATCAATTTTAATCTTTCAGGAGTTGTGTAAATATAAAGTAATGTGAAACAGGAGTAAGAATACACCATTGTTGAATCAAATATACTACATTTAGTGTCATTGGTTTAGTGATCACGATGGACTTAATAGTTCTAATGGAGTACAATATTATACCAAGCGTTTCTATTTTAGTGAGATTTGGCTCTATCAATGACATGAAAAGGTTGAAACTTGTCATTATATTTCATCAAATTGCTTTGAAACTTTACTCTACCTCGTAAGAAAATGAAGACTTCAGTTAATAAGTTCATTACTATAAGCCTAAATTTATATATCTGCTATATTGATTAATTTCGTATTTTAATCTCAGTATGTTTTTATTCGGATACTACGCAATCATTATCGTTAAAACTTCTTTCACTTGCTTGGAAATGCTTATGGGATTAATGAGTTAATTTTTTCTAAGTTTTATTCAGTTCCCGTTGTGTTTGCTCTGGGATGACTTGGATATTCTAATTAATTTCTGTAAATGTTTTGGCATTGAAATTTTAAAAAAAATGTAGGAATATTTCCTTATTCTGTTCAAACTTACTACTTATCAACTTACACATAATTTGATTCGTGCACTTGCTAGAAAATGCTTATGGAACTATGAGTTATTTTCTGTAAATTTTCTGGCATTGAATTTTAAAAAAAATGTAGGAATATTTCCTTATTCTGTTCAAACTTACTACTTATCAACTTACACATAATTTGATTCGTGCGATTAATAATTATGTGGTATCTAGAAATATGTGTCACATTAGCATAAATGCATTTGTGAAAAATGTCTAGCTAACATTTTATTCGTTGTTTTCCTCATGCAAAAACTAATTAATAAATATATATTTTTTTAAATGCAGTGACTGACCGGTTAGAACACGGGAATTTCAATAAAGTGGTCTTGGTTAAAACACCGGTCGGACTATGGTTCCGAAGTCAGGTTAAGCTGTTGGTCCCTTAGTGCGAATACTCCTATTTTGAGCCCTGCATATACAGGGTGAGTCAAATTAAAGTGGAATCAAC
This sequence comes from Ophiothrix spiculata, assembly GCA_000969725.1. Lineage (NCBI taxonomy): Eukaryota > Metazoa > Echinodermata > Ophiuroidea > Amphilepidida > Ophiotrichidae > Ophiothrix > Ophiothrix spiculata. Next base: position 50,556 of record JXSR01S007872.1, read on the forward strand.
TGAGGAATTTTTTTACAGAAAATCTGTTTATGTTTATGAAATTCAATTCTACTTGTTGAATATCAATTTTAATCAGCTTGTTTGAGAATTTTAGTTTGTTGAAATTGATCAATTCATTCAAAAGTTACAGCGGTAAGTAAAGGTACCAAATTTTGATGTCGTACAAATTTGTGAAGATGTGAACATTACCTCAAGAGTAAGCTCACTATTTCACAGTCCACATTCATTAGCTTATTGGTTTCTGGTTATTTTTTTTTCAAATGCGTTCCTATCATAACAATTGAAAGAGACAACAGCCTTTATTATTAGTCCACATGTAAACTAAAAAAAGTAGTTTGTTCGTCGTTCAAACTTCAAATTGCATACCTCCAGTCAAATGACTATAACTTTAGAATGCTTTGTCCGATTTCAACACAATAAATTTTCTATGAAAGCTAATGAAGTATAACATCTCATACATAAACTGGTTTGTAAACGAATAAACGAAACTGGTTATATAAAATCACTGATTAGATCACATTTTATTTTGACTCACCCTATATAGTATACACCGGCAACTCTCTAATGTTTTGGTTGAATGTCGAATCTTTATTTATTCATGATTTTAAAAATCTACTGTGCCCGAAATCAGTCATATTACTGTAACCCCAATTAGAGCTAACATTTTGCTAGATTTAAATACCATATTTTATAAATGACACCTTTGTATATTCAGTTGTTAACGTAATACAATAAAGTACTAAAAATGAAGCGCAACCCTGTCATCCATGACTTTTTATATTTTTTAGCTTATTTGGTTTGTTTTGAGTATATTTGGCTTAAATATGCTTGGGTTTTCTGTCATGGCCATTTCGGGAACCCGAATGTAATTCTATATTAGTACAAGAAAGCATGCACGTGCTTGTTATTCATTTTCGATGGCGAAACAATTTTTTGACAAAATACACTTGAAAAGACTTTTTTAATAGTCGCATTACTTGATTTTATACGGTTTTTACTAAACATATTTTGATCAAACCTTGTAGTATTGTTTTAAAGTCAAGGATATTGTATTTTGGGAATAAAATGGGTTACTACAAGCACAAAAAGCTCTTCCCTTTTAAATATAATAAATATGTGGTTGTGGGTTTATTTCCATATCTGTAATTGTTAGACTTTATTTTTCAGCTTTTAAGCTTTGTTATCAGTGCTTCAAAAGATACATTAAAACAATTTTTCACATTCAATAGAAATCAAAAATGAAGTAATCCTTTTAAAATATGATTTTTGCAAAACGTATGTTATGATTTTATAAATATAACACGTCAACTAATCTAAATTAGTTTAAAAAAAAACCGTGATCGCTCAGAATGGCGTTTTGAACTAACTCGCATGGATCAACTCCCTTAAATGAAAAACGGATAATACTGAAACATGGCTTTGCTTGAACCAACAAAAGAAAAGTTGTAATTTGTTTAATCTATACGTTGCGCTGAATATTTTTTTTATTTAATGACATGACATCCGTCAACAATGAGCAGTAACACAAACAGGAAATATCAAAATTCACGGATTTGTAGACCGAATCTATGCTATGAATTCAAATCATACACATCCAGCAAAAGTAACCTCAGAGACATGTCATTTAGAATATAAATAACAAATATAATACCTTTTCCAATAAATTGCCAGAGGCTTGTATTTGTCACTTTATTTAAAGATGAATCTTCGCTTATTTAGATTTTTATGTGCGTAAGTCACATATGCACACTTTGGTTGATTTAAAAACACAATTGTCGTACTCGATGAGTTGATTCATACTTTTGTTGTAGATTGATGCTTTCAATACATGTACAAGAAAGCGACTATACAGCATATAAGCATGTTCAGGTAAAAATAAAATTCATACCAATATATTATCAAAAGATGCAGTATATATTTCAGACTTATGCATACTATTTAAAGAAGATGTATATAGTCCTTGTAGGAGTGATCTTACAGGTAGGTTTTGTGAGTTTCAAAACTTGTACTTCTTCTGGATATGAATTTTTCATTTTTCATACAATAATGTATTCTATATCTATTGGACATTTGGCGTCGTACCGTTGACATGGATTATCAATCTATAATCAAGAATTACCGAATAAGTGTACATATGGAGACGAAAATTCTGAATTATCAATCGATAATCCAGTTTTTTCAACTTCTTATTAAAAATCCTGGTTTTTCAAAGTAAAATCCAAATTCTCTGTTTGATGATCCAAGATTTTCAAAATAAATAAAAACATGGATTATCAATTGATAATCCAAGATTTTTGACGCCAAATGTACAATACTTTGACAATCCTGGATTACCAATCGATAATCAAGGTTCTTTTTAATGAAATCCTGTTGTTTTTTGTTGTTTTTTCAGTTGATAGTCCAAGTTTTTCTAGAAAATCCTGGATTATCAATAATTATCGAGTTATTGGACATTGAGCGTTCCATACATGTTACGCTACAGCGTCTTCTTTATTTGTGACCCGCCATATCGAAAGGTACCTTAATGGTTCCAAAATTAAAATTGATTTGTTGGTTTCATATGAAAGCTGAGATTTGCTTTTGGTTATTGGATGCTCGGTTGCAAAGTTACATCCAAATTGATAAAAAGCATCAGGCTGGTTCGGAAAACTATAGTACCGAAGTACAAATATACCCTTTTTTTCTTAAAAGTGTAGAACTCTTTGGTATGCAATTATGACAACAATATAACTCAATCTAACTTTTTAATCAAAATTGGTAATTTGGCTGCCATTTTGTGATTCAACATCAGAGTGGTTATTGATAGTATCTGGTTTATGATACATAATAATAGTAAGAAAGCGACAGTAAAGCAGTTTACTTTTTACCTTGGACATACCTGTCTATTTAGAATTGGTTGTTTTGTAGCTCAACTACCGGATGGCCGTTGGTTAAGTGCGATTGGACCGTTTATCATCGTTTCGAACAATGGAAATATTTTGCACCTCATAGGAAAATGCGTTGACAAGGACAAATTAAAATATTGCGTGTACCTGCAACTGTGAAAATATAAAAAAAACATTGTTCCCAAAAACAATGTAACGTAACCTACTCTCTTATCTGCAAAACCGTACATGTAGGTATAACGACACTCTATCGTTTCAAGGCGGAAACGATTCTTTTTTCTAGTGATTTCTAAGAAATACTAGTGTTTCATTATATTATATATTATATATCTTCTCATTTTGGATTACCATGTTTTAAAAGTGATGCAATCATTATCTGGGCTGGCTAGATTTTAACGACAATGTTTTTTGAGACAATTGTAGTTTGAGGTCTGGTGAAGATATTAAAGTCCATTTGAAAGCATCATTACGATTTGCCAACAGCTTTTAAATTCATACTTATCAATCCGTAACTACCACGGGTACTTACAATGACAGGGTATACGTTATGTGCCTTTGGGGTTGGTTTTCACAGATTTGGTATAATGATCGGGTGGTTTTCGTCTGAGATAAAACAAAAATTTAGGAACATTTGCAAAAATAGCACCCATTTGAGTACAATTGGGTGCTTTTCCATCAAAATTGTATATTATTGGGTGGGTCGGAGTAAAAAATAGGTATAGAGATGGTCAGTTTTTCAAAGTCAGGCAGCCACATATCGTACAAATTTTGAAGATCTCCCACGAGCCTTGGTTTTATTTGACAGTTCCAGTTTTTAGCAGACCGAAATTGAAAATCTAAAAAAGAACCCGAATTTTTTTTTGTCATGCAAGAACATCCTGAACATATATATATGTATATAGATGTTAAAGACTTTAACATTTATTTTTGAAAAGGTATGATCTTTATACACAATTGAGTGGGTCGGTTTCAACACCTGCATACAGAAATAACCCCAAGGCATGTTGTACCATCAGGGAACCCTAACGTGACAGACTCCCCCGCACTATTGATATTTTTTATGTATTGTATTTTAAGTCAGTCTTTTTCATAGAATATATTCAAATGTAATTTTATGCTTCTTTCAGAGTTTAATTTTAAATTATAGTCGATATACTGTACTTAAGTTATTGAGATCAAGTATTATTTCTTATTAGAAGACAAGCGTTCAAAACTTTGTTTAATTATAAATATGCAAAGAGGATTATTTAATTCAACTTTTTTTACATAACGTTTCCACACATCTTAATTAAGATGGCATGCAAAGTACAAGTTTCAAATTAGTAAAAATCAAGCGTTTGTAACTGTGATAATTGTTTAACTACATGCAATCAATGTTTGGTAGTATTTAATTTAACAAAACGATATTTTGTCTCATTTTACTTCAAACGAAATTGATTTGACATGATTTCATTAATATCATGATGTTTTATATTGAAACCAAAGAATACGATATTGAAATTCAATTTTTTGAGATATGGAAAATGTTTGTAGTTTTATATTTCCCTACATTAAGTTGAAAGCCAAAGTCCGTCTCATTTACCAAAGCCCTAGGTTACCTAAGTCTTATCCTTTTACAAATGTTTGTCTCTCAAATTGTCGGATTCTTTTTATCAACCGAACCGAGATTGAACGTTGTTCTTGTCGGTATTCTTGAGGGCATGTTTTTGAATTACGACTTTGAATACATTTTCATCCACAAGTTTAAGTAGTTATACACATACCATATTTTGTACACGCCTCTTTTAAGTCTAGCATCAGTTGGAGTTGACTGTCACAACAACAGGACGCTTTCTGCATCTCACTTATTAAATCTCTGTCTACGGTTTTGGTTGCCATTTTGCGCTTTTTTTTCATCGATCAATTTTAATCTTTCAGGAGTTGTGTAAATATAAAGAAATGTGAAACAGGAGTAAGAATACACCATTGTTGAATCAAATATACTACATTGAGTGTTATTGGTTAAGTGATCACGATGGACTTATATAAACATAGAACAATGTTTTAAGCATCTTAAAGCATTATATTTTTCGCGATTTTGTTGGTGAGAAAAAAACGGAGAATATATCGAACAGAAAAAGGATTACATGCTCAAGGCGTTTGTTGGACAATTTGCTGAAAAATAAGGTACAGTTATCATTTGTATAAACATATATTCATTTGTGGAAAATATGTTTTAGTTTTACATTTCAATAAAATAACAAAAAGCATGCTCCAAGCTTTAACCAAACAATCATTATTGTCTGTGCATAAGGCAAATATTATACACAATAAATATTATCCTATTTTACATTTTTACACTAATATATACTGAGGTCAAGAATATGGTAAAAACATTATAATGCGGAAAATCTTGCTATGGTAACACCGGTCATCTTGGATTCAAATTTTTTAATTTTTTGCGCATCCTTTTCAACCAAGATGCATAAACGCATGTGGTATTCCAACACCAAAAAAGAGCTTTTCCTAATAAATATGACAGAATTGTTTAAAACGGTAACACTAATGTAAAGCCTCATTTCCCTTATCATATTTGATACATGTATTAAGCATTTTTGCTTGTTTATCAAAACACGATCAAAGTTTTTAAAAAGCTCTTCTTTTGTTTTAAAAACTAAGTAACAACGATGTCCATGCTGCAAACAATTCTTTATCATTTTGGATTGGTACAAGTGGTAATTTTTTTAACATTCAAACGCTTTTTGTTTCAGTATGTCTAATCTTGATTATTTTTTTCAAGTATTTAGTATAGTCTTATTTGTGACTTTTACTTTTCACATATTTTCACATTCTAAAAGTAGAAGATTAGATTTGTTAAAAAATCTTAACTTATATGACATTTAAAATACATAATAAATAAATGAAAAACTATTATTATATATTCAGTAAAAAACATGTATGATACCATGATTACAAAGATCAAAAGATGCGAAAATTCAAAAATTTATGTGAAGATTATTAACTAAATTTGGTTTTATTTGCCGTTTGCTGATTTCTTTTACCTCGAGCGATAGTACACTCCGAAATCCTCTAAAGCACGTCTTTAAGAATATCAATTACATATATGATGCATATGATACAATAACAGATAAAATGCCACAGGCCTGAAGTTTCATTTTCAAATGCCTTTAGATAATCATCCTCAGATCTCCATTAGCGGGAAAGTTTAAATACTGCGATGAATTTTCAAAAAAATTATATGTATGTTTAAGTTCAATTTCTTAGTTTTTTAATTATATATATTTTTAATTACATGTGACCATGACCAAATGGCTTGTAATGTGAGTTGGACGATTTGTATTGAGGATTTTACTACGCAACTTTCAATGTTTTAATAATATTAGGCTATGGTTTTTTTGTGGTGTTTGAGCTGTTGTATTACATTTATTGCATTGTGATGTTCTGTTTTTCATTGCATAACATTGCTTTGAATTATATTGCTTTTGTATAGTACTGTATTATATTGTATTGTATTGCATTGTATTACATTCTATTCTATTCTATTCTATTCTATTCTATTCTATTGTACTGATATGATATAGCAGTGTAGTCAAAATCAGTTTCTTAAACAAGAGCTACAACGTGTTAAATTTTGAAAATTGAAGATTCAACACGGCAACGTTGTCAAAAAAATCTGTCTAATGATGACTTTCATATTAATGAAAGTAACCTTTTCAGTGCAATTTTCACAGTCAACATGTGATTTGATGTCCTTTTCGTCTCGCTCGATAAATTGAGAATAAAAACACGGCGTGACGCAGAACAAACATAAGGCTAATAGTCAGAACTAATAAGAGGGTACTACATAAAAATCCCGCTAAAGAGCATTTTTATTTTTGAATAAGGACGCAAATGTATTTTGACATGAGCAAAGTTCAAAGTGATGGATGAACAAAATACCGTACGTCAATATATACTGCTTCATACCTTATCTTTATTCCCTTCAGCCAGCCTGCTAAAGTACACATTTTCCTGTCAAAAATCTTAATATCAGATACTTTGTGATGTCAAATATAAGAAAATATCTAAAATAACAGTACTAATGGAGTACAATATTATACCAAACGTTTCTATTTTAGGGAGATTTGGCTCTATCAACGACATGAAAAGGTTGAAACTTCAAATTGCTATGAAAATTAAACTCTACCTCGTAAGAAAATGAAGACTGCAATTAATCAGTCTATTACCTATAAGCCTAAATTTATATAGCTGCTATATTGAATAATTTCAAACTTTAATCTCAGTTTATTTTTATTCACATACTAAGCAATTATTATCGTTCGAGCTTCTTTCACTTGTTAGGAAATGCTTATGGGATTATGAGTTAATAGTTTTTTTCTAGTTTTATTCAGTTCCCGTTGTGTAGGAGCTCTGGGAGGACTTGGATATTCCAATTATTTTCTGTAAATGTTCTGGCATTGAAATTTTAAAAAGGAACATTTCCTTATTCTGAACAAACTTACATTATAGTTTCCTACAAAAGTGCTTACTTATCAACTTACACATAATTAATAATTATGTGCTATCTAGAATTATGTGTCACATTGGCATAAATGCATTAGTGAAGAATGTCTGACTAACCTTTTATTCGTTGTTTTCCTCATGCAAAAACTAATAATTAAATATATTTAAAAAAAAATACAGTGACTGACCGGTTAGAACACGGGACTTCCAATAAAGTGGTTTTGGTTAAAACACCGGTCGGACTATGGTTCCGAAGTCAAGTTAAGCTGTTGGTCACTTTGTGCGAATACTCCTATTTGGAGCCCTGCATATACAGGGTGAGTCAAATAAAAGTGGAATCAACTGAGGATTTTTTTTACAGAAAATCTGTTTATGTTTATGAAATTCAATTCTACTTGTTGAATATTAATTTTAATCAGCTTGTTTGAGAATTTTAGTTTGTTGAAATTGATCAATTCATTCAAAAGTTACAGCGGTTTAAGTAAAGGTACCAAATTTTGATGTCGAACAAATTTGTTTCAACATGAACTCTTTACTGTACATCAGTGATTATATCTGATTGTGCATTGATGAATTTGACGCTAAAGAAGATTCAATGATGCAGAACTGATTATCATTTCAGATATCAACAAATCATGGCGCAACAATGTAGCAACCGGCACTGTCATTGTCACATATTGATGTTTTCTCCAATTTTATAGGCCTAAAGTTTTGCCACCTTAATTGGGCAACTTAATGGGCGTGCATGATTTCCCCTATTTAGTTTATTTTGAGGTGTTATTATTATGCAGATCAGTAATTGTTTAATATTGATCTTCTTCTTCATGTTGAGAGGACTGTATTGCAGTAACTCAGTGCATTCATTTTTAACCCATGGTAGAGGTTACATCTTGTTGTTGGGTCCAGGCAAGAGGCTCAAAACAATGCCAGAGTCCAGGCTAAAGACTCTATGAAAATTTTGAGGCAACTTTTATCCAAAATAGGGCATCAGTAGATCCATGTTGTGAAATGCAATTCAGTGCTGCAAACCTGCGTTCTTTATGCAAGAAACCTCAATACAGGAGATTTCTCGGGCGCACCTTGCTTTGTTTTACAAGCCAGTGTTTTACAGTGCAGCAAAAGCTTTCTCCTTGTGGATTCATAACGTTACTGGATGTCGGATATTGCCAACTATGTTTGTCATCACACCATTTTCTTGGTAGAAATACTGCAAATTGAATTTACGTATTGCAAGCTATTCCAACTCCAAGAAGAGATTCACATCCACGGAAGAGACAAAATAAACATGTGCTCTGTGTTAAACGAAAACACCATATGGTTTATGTCTTCAATTTGATTCGCCAAAGCGAACACCCTCAAAGAAAGAGATACCTACCTGATTCTATGCTACAATTTGAACTTACCAAAGTGAACGACATCAAAGAATTGGATATCAGATGCTATGCTGTTGTTCTTTCAGATGTGATGGAAGAGAGTTCTTATTAACACCATGAAAACTGTATCCTTATGTGAGCTCACATTAACAAAAGTGTATGCATACCATTAAATTTCAAAGATCTTTGAAAACCAAGAGTTACATGTATTCCATTGAGATACATGTATATTGAGAATTCGAGAATAGAATTCCACCAGTACTTTATTGCAAATCGTCAAGATATGAAATATTACTCAGAATTGATATTTTTTTTTTTTTTTTGTATATAATTTGACTTATTGTGAAATTAAACTTATTTCTCAGAACATAATAAGATTTGTAGTGTTCATCTTTTATTGTACATATGATTTCTTCACTACCAGCACCATTGTCTGGGTAACCCTCTCTTACTCATGACAGTCATTTTGTTGTAATTAAGTATCATCAGACTCATATTTCTGTTAAAAATCACAGGTCCCATCACCTCAAGCAATTTAAAATATTGTTTGTAGCCTAAACAACACGCAACCTTTCGTAACAGAAACCGGGAAGGCTCTAAAAATTCCTGATCCGGGTGATTCAACAAAACAACAACCGAATTAGAAGAGCTTTTTTTGAGAGATCTGAACATTACCTCAAGAGTCAACTCACTATTTCACAGTCCACATTCATTAGCCTATTGGTTTCTGGTTTTTTTATTTCCATATGCGTTCCTATCATAACAATTGAAAGAGACAACAGTCTTTATTATTAGTCCACATGTAAACTAAATAGCGTAGTTTTTTCGTCGTTCAAACTTCAAATTGCATACCTCCAGTCAAATGACTATAACTTTAGAATGCTTTGTCCAATTTTAACACAATAAATTTTCTATGAAAGCTAATGAAGTATAACATCTCATACATAAACTGGTTTGTAAACGAATAAACGAAACTGGTTATATAAAATCACTGATTATATTACATTTTATTTTGACTCACCCTGTATAGTATACACCGGCAACTCTCTAATGTTTTGGTTGAATGTCGGCTCTTTATTTATTCATGATTTTAAAAATCTCCTGTACCCGAATTCAGTCATATTTCTGTAAACCCAATTTGAGCTAAAATTTCGCTAGATTTAAATACCATATGTCATAAATGACACCTTTGTATATTCATTTGTTAACGTAATACTATAAAGTACTAAAAATGAAGCAGCCTCTCTCCCATGACTTTTTTTAGCTTATTTGATTTGTTTTGAGTAGATATTAATACCCTCAAAATGATTTGGCTTAAATATGCGTGGTTTTTCTGTTATGGCCATTTCGGGAACCAGAATTTAATTTTATATTAGTATAGGAAATCAAGCATGTGCTTGTTATTCATTTTTCGGTGGCAAAACAAATTTTTGACAAAATACACTTTAAAAGACTTTTCGATAGTCGCATTCCGTGATTTTATACGATTTTTACTAAACATATTTTGATCAAATCTTGTAGTATTGCTTTAAGTTCAAGGATATTGTAATTGGGGGAATAAAATAGGTTACCAGCAAGCACAAAAGCTCTTTCCATTTAAAATAAAGATTTGACTGTGATTGTGGGTTTATTTCCATATCTGTAATTGTTGGATTTTTTTATGCTTTATAGCTTTGTTATCAGTGCTTCAAAAGATACATTAAAACAACTTTTTACATTCTATAGAAATCAAAATGGAGTTATCCTTTTAAAATATGATTTTTGCAATAACACTGTTGTTCTATACAACCGTATGTTATGATTTTATAAATATAACACAAGCACGTCAACTAATCTAAATTAGTTTTAAAAAAACGTGATCGATCAGAATGGCGGTTTGAACTTACTCGCATTGATCAAGTGCCTGAAAAACAGATAAAACTGAAACATGACTTTGTTTGAACCAACAAAAGAAAAGTTTTAATTTGTTTAATCTATACGTTGCGCTGAATAGTTTTTTTATTTAATGAAATGACATCCGTCAACAATGAGCAGTAACAAAAACAGGAAATATCAAAATGTCATTGATAAGAAATGGATTTGTAGACAGAATCTATGCTATGAATTCAAATCATACACCTCCAGCAAAAGTATCATCAGAGACATGTCAATTAGAATATAAATTACAAATATAACACCTTTACCAGCAAAATTCCAGAGGCTTGTATTTGTCACTTCATTTAAACATAAATCTTCGCTTATTTAGGTTTGTATGTGCGTAAGTCACAAATGCATACTTTGGTTGATTTAAAATCACAATTGTCGTACTCGATGAGTTGATTCATACTTTTGTTATAGATTGATGCTGTACAAGAAAGCGATTATACCGCATATAAACATGTTCAGGTAAAAATAAAATTCATACCAATATATTATCAAAAGATGCAGTATATTTCAGACTTATTCTGTTTCATTCAAAACATGCATACTATTTAAAGAAGATGTATATAGTCCTTGTAGGAGTGATCTTACAAGTATGTTTTGTAAGATTCAAAACTTTTGCTTCTTTGGGATATGATTTTATCATTCTTCCTATAATTATGTATTTTATATCTATTGGACATTTGGCGTCGTAGCATTGAAAAACCTGGATTATCAATCTATAATCAAGGATTCTCGAATTATTGTACATTTAAAGTCGAAAATTCTGAATTATCAAGTGATAATCTAATTTTTTCCAACTTCTTTTTGAAAATCCTGATTTTTGAAAGTGAAAACCAAATTTCTGTTTGAAAATACAATACCAGCATTTTTCTCAATTAGTAAATATTTTAAATTTATTTTGTTAAAACCTGTTTCAACTTTGGAGCAAGTAACCGAATTAGTTCGAAATAAACAAAGAATAGGTTTAAAGGTAACGCACATATAAGTTGGGCTCAGTCACATATTGCCGTATAGAGCCAAAAGTACGAATAGTATTGTACATTGTTTCGGATTCTGGTACAACTTGATTACCAAAACATTGTATATTTTCGTACATTTGGGCTCTCTATTCAGTGATGTGTGACGGAGCCCTCAATAAGGTCAACCATATGATGTAATCGGCATAGAAGAGCGAAAGCATGTTTGATAGACTAGTACGCTCAGTCGGGTGGGCATAGCGCTCGTATTTAAGCGTCACCGGATCGAATCCTTGAAGGTTAGTGATTTTTGTCTTCGGTTACTTTGTTTTTATTGACAGTACGATATGCTGAATAAAATCGAATCAAATCATACTATTGAATAGAAAAAATTGCCGCAAAATGCAATTTGTGGCCACAATTACGGCTCGTTCACAGATGACAGTCACAAACAATATTGTTGAACCCAGGTCTAATTACATTTTTGATACATCAAACTATAATGACTCATTTGATAATGCTTTAATTTCGGTGGCGATAACATTTTTAAAGTATTCGTAATTTTACCGCTTTGACAACTGTTAACATATTTATTCTTACTGTTTTGTACAAGAGTAAATTTCTTGACAGGTTACTAACATCAGACTAATGTCGCCCACGTCATATGCGTTTAGATATTAATCAGGAAAAGCATAAAAGGTTGTTGTTTTTGTTTATTAAATATAATGTCTATTGAAAGGATAAAATATTCTTAAAGGCCATGTAGACTGATAGTAAACATTGGCTGAGACAGAAGGAAACTAAAATAAAATAAACGATAACAGGGGGCGGCGTAGTGTAGTGGTTAGCAGTCTCGCCTTGCACGCATTGGGCCCGGGTTCGATTCCCGGTGAGGGTTGCCTTGCCGGAATGGAATCTCGG
>JXSR01S007872.1:74036-86985 GCA_000969725.1 Ophiothrix spiculata
AAATAGAACTTTTCACTTAATATCCATACGGTGAAATATACAGGGTGATTAAAATCATATACATTTCAAAAGGATTATATGCCTCCATGGGCTATTTGGTGAGTTCTTTATATGTCTTAGCATGCAGCTATAATAGCTCCATGGTCTTAGCAATAGTTGACAGTGCTTGAGACAAGTTACATTCAAATTTCTGCTTACTATGGCCATTTTGCTGCATTTTTGGTATAAAGGGTGATTAAACATGCATTATCTCTTAATAATTAAACTGATCCGGTAGATTTTGGTTTATTTGTTTCAGTTAATCCGTACAATTACGGTATTATGCATTTACAACAAGCCATTACTGTTATTCATCCACGTTTTCTCAACGTACGCAACTTGTCATGAAAATTTTGACCTTTGAACATTGTTGAAACTAGTAGTGGAAATACCCTGAAAATGACAAAGTTTAACCTCACCAAACTATTATTAATACATCGCCTACCATTATTTTTTGGCATGGATAGGTATATTTGTCTTTCATTAAAACGTGTGTGAAAAATGATTCTTGTAGGATTTCAACTTTTGGCATGACGACTTTCGAAAGATTGGTAATTCTTCACAATTTTGTGTACAAGTCAACGGGCTTTTCCTCCACCGTCTTTTCCTCCACCGCCTCCCCCGTTGACTTGGCTCACATTTTGAGCCATAGATCTCAAAATATTTGTTCAATTTTCTTGAAAGTTTTTGTATTTGAAAAAAAATTAAATTGTCCCGATAACCATACCAAATTTGTTGCAGTAGGTATTAAACGTCTTGAATAAAATTACATTAAACTACGAAGAATGAGTTTTTATGTTACATCTCCCCCATATGTGCATGACCAATTCATGACTTATGATCTAGTCTATTACGAAGTTTCCCAATCTCCAGATTAAAATGTACCTCGTTGGTCCCCAACGAGGCGAAAATGGATTATAAATTGATAATCAGGACGCCAAATGTACAATAATTTAAAAATCTTTGATAATCCAGGTTTTCCAATTAAAATGTTGTTTTTTTCAGTTGATAGTCCACGTTTTTCTCGAAAATCCTGGATTACCAATAATTATTGAACAGTGAGCGTTCCATACATGTTACGCTACAGCGTCTTCTTTACTTGTGACCCGCCATATCGAAAGGTACCAAGTGTTCCAAAATCAAAATGGATTTTTTGGTCTCATATGAAACCTGAGATTTGCTTTTGGTTATTGAATGTTCGGTTGATAAAAGGCATCAGGCTGATTCGGAAGCTATAGTCTGAGAAAATTATGTTTAAAATGTTTGTACTTAGTAAAATTTGAATGGTGGGAGAATTTATTTTGCTTATTTTGGATGTTGAAACCTGATTTATAGAATAGAATACTCTTCAAAGGTAACGTTTCTGATGAAATTAGGTATTCGACCTTGGACGTGATTTTTGACTATGTTTCAATGGCCCGCCCGTATTACGTAATTTACTATGCCGACCTTAAGGTACCTTTCGATATGGCAGGTCAAAATTTATCATTCAGTCAGAAAGTATTTTTGAGGTCGTATCAAATGTGGACTCGAGTGATATCACCATAATCAGTGATACTTTCCGCATCACGAACAAACTTGGAATAACTGATGGAGTCATCATTCGTAAAATTCTAAAATACATGTAAAATAACGTTACAATTACAGCAACATTAACAATAGCCTAGGAGTGCAACATGATGTTTATAAAGCATTAATGTAGAAAAAGCATCAATAAACGTGCCTAACTAGCATTTGAAATAATCAATTTCTACTCAGATTTCATGCTTTGTTGAGTTGGATGCTCTCAGGTTAAACAATCACTCACACAGAAAGCAGACAGAAATTCTACTCAAATGAAAGTACAAATCATTTTCTATTTGTTCGTATCGGTAATAATTTTTTGAAACTGCATTATGTTATTTCAACCGTTTGCGAATCCCAATTAATTCTCGTATATAATGAAATGTTTAAATGAGCATTGTTTAACTATTCACTTATCATCAGCTAATCAATTAGTCTGGTTTACAAGATCAAGTCAGATCATTCACAAATCATAATGGAATATTGGAAGCTTTGTCGTCCAAGAACATCTTGTCTAATTATTTATATCCTAAAGACATTAAAATTTAGATACGTATGAAAAAAGATTGATCTCTATACACCACTGAGTGGGTCATTCTCAACACCCTTAGAACCAATTACCTGAAGATGTGACGTACCATCAGGGAAATGTAACGCAACAATCTCCCCGCACTATCGACATTCTTCATTGTAATTGTATTTTAACTCTCTCTGATTTAACATTTTTAGATACGGTTTAATTTATTTTATTTTTGTGGAGGTCCATTTGTTCTAAATAGGTCATATTTGATTGCATTATATGCTATCAAGGTCTTTGAACTTTAAATGGGGAGACTAGTATTTAAAACAATTTTCTTAAATACAAATGTATATTTGTGAACTAGAATTACTCTTTCAGGAATCTTTTGCACACATCACACGAAGACGTACACAGATACACTCATATTTCAATTAATTGTTATAAAAGTTGAAAATTTCGGGGGGTGCTAAAAATTAAAGAAAACGATAATTCTAACATGACCAGATATTTTTCAAAATTGTCGACCAATTTGTTTCTTTGAAATGGTTACTCTTTGTAACCACGTGTACGATTTAGTTATTATTGTTACCTCGGTGATCAGTCTCTGTCAGATGTATTTTCTTTCCTTCCACATCACTAATTGATTTGACATGGTTTCATTAATATTACAACGTTTATTAACCACAGTTTGAAAATTAAATTTTACATCGAAATTGAATTTTGAAAAAATATGTTGGAAACCAAAAAATTATTAATAATTTTTTATATATTTTCCTACATGATGTTAAAAGCCAAAGTTCATCTCATATACACTACATGCTAAAAGCTCTAGATAAATTGTATCATTTGTGAGTGATTGTCTGTCTTGTAGGGTTTTTTTTTCGTCCGAGGCGAATGAGATTAACTATTATTTGTGTGGTATTCTAGAGGGCATGTATCACGGCCTGCAATGCATTTTTATCCAGCAGTTTAGGTAATGATACCCATACCAATTTTGTACACGCCTCATTTTAAGTCTAGCATCAGATTGAGTTGAATGTCACAACAAGAGGTCGCTTTCACTTATTAAATCACTGTCTATGGTCTTGGCTGCTTCAACGCTGTTTGCGTCTGTTTATCCTATATATTTGACGTCAATTGTACACAAAAGTGACTGAGGACAAATCAATCATATCTATCAGGGAGGAATTGAAAATAAGCAACAAATTGAAACATTGGATAAGAATTAACAGTTGGAAGAATATGCTATTTTTTTATCATAAGTGTCGTTGGTTTCAATCATGATGGTCTTATACAAACAAGGAAAACTGTTTTGAAACATTATATTACTTCGTGATATTGGTGGTGATAAAAAAAAGACCAGATAATACATATAGGAGTGTGTTAGTCGGACTATTTACTGGAAACCAGGTATTGTATATATTATAAATATATTGTATGTATTAAATCTATAAAGTGGAAAATAGTTCAACTTATAGTGCATTCATTTAACAAATTTATCAGGAAAGCGTGGTCAAACAGTCTTCGATTTGGTTTTGTATTAAATCGTTCGAATGGATATTTACATATTAAAATGAATAGAAATATTTTGAAAAACAACTCACAGTTTGCAAACGGAAATTCTTCCAATTGTGTTAGGTCTATCATGCTTCCTTGATTATTTAATTTACGCAAGAGATGTAGTGAAATAGATCGATGTTTTACATTAATGAATAGGGTGTTTATTAATCAAGAGGCTACGGTTGTTTTTCAGCAACGACAAGTTGGAATGTCATGTTTACTGCAAGATGACAAACTGTCACAATTTGTGGCATACAATTGAATACGCTAGAATAAGAACATCCCAACTCCATAGCTGCCTTCTGTTTAATCATATTTATAAAATATAAATGCATACAAATATCTGAAAATGCTTTCACATCACTAAAATAGCATTTCCATGTCAATATCCTAATCATAGTGTCACATTTGACCTGGTAGTTTACATTTTTAGACATTGTTAGATAATTGTTATAGTACATAATCGCTATATTAAACAGTCATAATAAGAACATCCCAACTCCATGAGCTCCTCTCTGCAACTATATGCTAGGGAAATTATCTAACAATGTCTAACAAAGTCAACTACAAGGTCAAATGTGAGACAATGATTGTGATAAAAACGTGAAAAAGCTTTCTAGTGATTTGAAAGCATTTTCCGAGATTTATGTGCATTTATATTTTACATAACTTAACAGAAGGCAGCACATGGAGTTGGGATGTTCTTATTCCAGCGTATTCAATTTAACCCTCGTCTTCCTTTTTTGTAACACGCCTTCCTGAGGGGGGCCACCCCCTGTAATTATGAACTTGGGACACCCACAGTTATATTGCTTGGTACTATAGTATAGGGTAAGGTATCTTCTTTCCATAGATACCAAGATCATGAAAATCGGTCGAGGCGTTAGGTAATTATGACGATCGAGGCGTAAGTTATTATGACGTCACAAAGTATTTCCGTACCGAAAAAATCGAAATGGCCACTTTTTCAAAAAATCGTTATAAAAATTCTAAATGTCTAATTCTCGTCGGGTTTTTTTTTTTTTTGCTAATTATTGAAGGATCTAGAATCGACAATTCTAACATGTCCTGTAAATTTCAAGTCCATATTATGCCGATATTTTTTTCAAAATGGCGGTTTAAAATTTTGCGAGGTGGCAACCACCCCCTTACTCTCGGACTACCATAACCCCATCTTAGGTGGTACCCCGGTTTTTTTCATCAAAATGACCGCAAAAGATGTAAAAACGATTACCTTAATACTCAGGGTCGCTTTATTTGGCGTTTTGGTGCAATCGGCGATCATCCGTTAGGGGAGGTGTAACCACGAGGAAGACGAGGGTTAAAAGATACATTCTCTTTATTAACATATTGCCCTTAACTATTGACTTCAATTACAGAAACATCTTCAAAATGGTGTCAATAGATTTCTCGAAAATTATCGATGCCTTTTTTCGTAATCTCATAAATTTACGTAGTTCAGGTCATCCGATCATGTTCATGTATTACCAGATTATAGCATAAATATTTATTAGGAACTACAAATGATAAATTAGATTTTCAATACTAGCAATACCATCAAAAGTCATGTCCTTGGCTAGATCAACGAAATGACATTTTCACTAAAATGCGTGAAAGAGACTACCATCAAAAAAAGGCAAGTCAAGGTCAAAACAAGTGTAATGGTGGTCATTAGAGAAAACATAAAGAATATACCGAAATATGATAAATGGTTTGATAAATGAAGCTAGAAGATATTATTATACCAATTTTGAAATGTCACCCCCTGCTTTGGCAGCCATTTTGTTTTATGCAACTAACTCATTTCATTAATCTAACTCATTTCATTAATATTTGTTCTCTTCCGTGTGATAGTTTCAATTAAATGCAATAATTAAACTGAAATTTAATAGTTTTAACTGTCATCGGTTCTGTTGGCAAAATTGTGCTGAAGGAAAAGGAAAAAAGAAAAAAGGAAGGAGAAAAAAGGAAAGAAGAAACAAACAGAAAAAGAAAAAAATGAAGGGAAGAAAAAGAATGAATCGAAAAAACACAGCTTATGTTTCTTTGCTAAGGAAAACGATCTTTTTGTCGGCAAACTGTAAGCATTTTTATCCATCTTCAAACTCCTGAGGGGCCACATCTCCTAGACAACCCCTTTGCATGTTTTGTAGGACAAATTGGCGATTACTCTATTTTTGTTGTCGGATATACTTTGGCTTGTCGGCAGAAAATACCTCCACACCCCCATAAAGACAAAAGCCTGGAAACGCTCCAGGGTGAGGTGTTATATCTTCAACATTTTCTGTTGGAACAACTATAAAAAAACATGAAACAAATATCCTTAGGCTATTAGAACCAATTACAACCATCATTTTTTTTTACAGTGTGATATTTATTTGTGAAATTTTGTTGTATATTTTGCAAGCCCAACAGCAAATCAATTACGATTAAAGGTTCATGTAATTAGATAAATAGATAAATAAAAAACTACAACTGTAACATAAACTTACCATGCATAAACTGGTGGGATTTGAATATGATCGGATGATTCGAAGCACGTCAATTTTGGAGCGTTTTGACCAAAACCTTTTGAAATGTTTACCATTTGGAAAATAATCTAAGCTAATCAATGGTCAAAGCTAATGTAAATTTCTGTAGACTCTTATGCATGCCAAAAATTGTTATCGTGTATCATGTACAAGTAGGTAAACTCTAGCAGTGAACATGAAATATTCTTGATGATATTCTTGAAGAACAATATGCTTAAAGGCTTTATTATGTCAGTTCTGCAGTTCAAGCCCAGACAGTATTTATAGTATTTTTTAAAGTCAGGGCACCTCTTGCATAATGACTCAGGTAAAGCATATTTTTGATTAGATAAGGACAAGGATCCTCTCAGTAATAGGTGCAATCCCTGCATGTATTGCAGTTGTTGCGCAGAGAGTTTGGTAGGCCTATGTATTTACTGTGGGGCAATTAATTTTATTAGTTGTACAGCAAAGATCATTGGTATATTATCGCTAAAAAGTTATAACAGTGTAATGAGCATCACAGGGTTTTATGTGGATCAGAGGATTTGAAAATAATGGCTTTGTGGATCAATGTAACGTAATTCAAGAGGCCAAATGAACGTTTTAATGTGTTATGTGTGCTTTTTCTTTAACCATTTCATCATCATCAAAACGTAGCTGCACAATAAAATGTTCAAACCATGGTTCTTTAAGAAAATTATAATTTTATAACCATGATGTAATTTATAATCAGCGAAGGACTAGTAGTAGTAATCAATAATTGATAATAAACATGTTCAAAGCTTTTGCGACCAATCAGACAACAAATACCATAATGTTTTGCTATTACTCTCCACCCTTCCATTCTATTGGTTGTAGGAATGCAAATCTGTTTACCTCTTATCATGAATGGAAAGACCCAAAACTTTTAATGAGGTGCCCTGGCTTTAAAAAATCTACTATAGACAATGACACACTTTCACAACGTTTTTCTAAAAATTCTATAGAAGTGTGCAAGAATGGTTTCAAATTTGTAACGTACATCAGCCAATGATTCTGATTTGCTGAAAATCAGATTTTTCTAAACGTGACCTTCGGAGATGATGTTGTTGATTATGAGTTGCTCCTGTAATATTACAGACATAAATATATAAGTACACTTATTTTTTATTGTCTTGGGAGGATGAAAATGTTGAATCGTTACTTGCTTGCCCATGCAATAATTGGTTGAAAAAATTCTGTTCAATATTTTTTTAACTCTTTAAATTAATTAAAACAATGCATAGCTGCACCGAAAGATTTTCTCATCTTGATCTTAATATCATATAAAAATTGGTGCAGCTCTCAAACTTTGCTTAGTATGCTAGCATGTCATGCACAATTCTTCATTGAGTTCAAGAAAAGCATTTATTGCCCTTGAGCATTTTTAGAGTCGGCAACATATTTTAACTGTGCTTAAAATAGTCTAAATTGTCGTTGTTGATTTTACTTCTCATTCACCTATGAGAACGTATGAGACACTTTATGGTTAAAGAAATTGCTGGAACTGGCTTTATTTTCTTGAGGTAGGATGGATTAATAACTGAAGGCCGTGCGCCATAAACTAAGCTGCCTTTGTGTTACATGCAGCTGAGTGCTGAAACTTCGACACTCTTGTTAGTATTTTTCTTATGTGAAGGATATTAAAAAATACAAGGTTTTTCAAAATATGTAAACGGTGGAACACAAATATACCCTTGTTTTTTTTTTGCTTTGTGGAAACTAATTATGTCCAAAACATTAACATTTTAAATATTATAATGGTTCATTCTCCGATAAAGCGTGCAACTTTGCCGTTTTGGTGTCGCTCATCGGAGAATGAGCCTAATGGATGTAAACGCTATGCAATTGACTCAAATTTGCAAAGTACATTGCATTTGCAGTGCATAGGCCTATACAGGGGTTTTTGTGTCTATGATTTTGGTAAAATAATTTAGGTCAAAACATTTATCTATACAAACTTACCTTAGGCCTCTCAAAAGCTTTTTAGATCACAATATAGTTGTACACAGTTTCTGCTAAAACCAAACATTCGGTAAAAAACGGACATCGCCATCGTATTCAGCAGGTAATTTTGCTACGTACAGTGTTCCTTTTAATAATTTAGACATGATTTTGGTGGTTTTCTTGATGCAATGTAAATTTGATATTCCCCAGTACTAGTCCAATTTATTTCCCTTGACTGAACAAAAACGTTTCCATTAAGTTTCAATCAAGATGTGAACAAAAGTATAAACGCTACAGCCTCCACCCTTTGCATCTTTTGTTTGGAACACTTTAAAACAATAACGGCGTATCATTTCTTAACCATAGTCTGCATGAGTAAAGATTAATGCATGGGCTTTCATTGGCGTGTCCAGGAGGGGGGCTTTGGGTGCTGAAGCCCCCCGCACTTTGTTAAAAATCATGCAAAATCAGCCGATTCTTGATGTTTTTAGGCTTCAAGCCCACCGCAAAATACTGAAAGCCCCTCTTAGCCCCCCGCAGGAAAATATCCTGGACTTAAGTGGCTTTAATGTAACCAAAACTAGCAATGCAGATGGCTGGATTCTAAAAATACAATATTTTGACATTCATGTTGCACTTCACAACATAAAGGTGCCACCTTTTCAGGTAACCCAGTATAGGACGCTAGACTTGAAATATTGTTCTGCCATTTATTGTGGTAATGAATGGTGATTATTATTGAACTTAACAGCATATATCGCTGAGATAATCAGTACATTACTCATTGTTCATAAAATATACAAATGTAAAGCCTTGAATAATAACATTAATGTCAAAATTTAACAGAAAGGACCTTTTATTGATATAAATACATCATATCAAGGATAAAAAACGCAAATGAAATACTCATTTAGTTTTAAGTGTGAAAACTTGACACATACACCAAAAACAGACTAATTTATTAAAATCTTATCTCTGTGGTCTCATGAGGGAGATTTTATATTTACTTGCAATATTTTAATGAAAGATTATAACAGCTTAAAATAATTAAATGCGTTTGCATACCTTTATTATGGAATCCAGATACAATGAGATTATTATACTTTGTACTTGCATACTATTTTTTCATACTGTACATGAAATAAATATATTTGAGGGAAAATGACGCTTTAGCATAATAGCTTATGGGCATAAAGTAACATTATTAAATGGCACATATTGACGCAATTTTTTCACTCATCAAAGTCATATTCTTATTTTTAAAACGCTTTGAACTTTGCTCGTGTCAAAATGCATAACGTTCTTATCCTAAAATTAGCATTCTCTAAAGAGGATTTATAAGTAGTTCTGACAAATAGTCTTATATCTGTTCTGCGTCACGTTGCCTTTACATTCATAATTAAACCTGTCAAAAATGCACCAAAGAATTGACTGACAGTAAAAGTGCACTTAAAATGTAATTTTTAATGACTGTAATCATCAGTATAACTTGTATATAAAATTATGTATATAATAATATAACTATTATGTTTGTCATTTTCAAAATGTGGAAACCATACAAACTTTTGTAACAAACTAATTATCTAATAGTTTTCACTGCAAATAACATAAATTATAATGAAAAAAGAAGGTGGTTAAAATCATATATATTTCAAAAGGATTGTATGCCTGCATAAGATATTTGGTGAATTCTTTATATGTCTAGCAATTATATAGTAGAGACACCAGTAACATCCATGTATCTGCTTACTATGACCATTTTATCGCATTTTTGGTATGCAGGGTGATCAAAAATGCATTGTCTCAATAATTTGCATGATCCAATATAATTTTTTTTTCTTAGTTTTAGTTTTGGTAATCGCTGTTATTATGGTATTATGCATTTTCAACAAATCATAAATGTTATTCATTAGCGTTCATTAAATGTCAATCAAACTGCGCAAAATTGGAAGAATGAAATAAGCGCAGTCTAGAGTATACCTGTCAAGTCTCCCGATTTATGGTTTATTCAGAGTCTGTCGATATGCATCGATCGATACCCAATCTTTACACGCGCCATGCATAAGGAATAGTGCGTGTTAAAGACTGCGCGTCGATGGACATCGATCGATGCATATCGACAAGACTCTGAATAAACCATTCGGCTGGAGTCTCCTGCTTTTATGCAGCCCTCGATCGGGTAGCCATATCTTGGGTAGCTTTAAAGAAATCTCCCGATATCTCCCGCTTTGAAGAAAATCTACCGCGATGTTCCGTTAGCGTGTAATACAGACCGTGTACACGGTTCATTTTGTTAAGAGATTGAAAATGAGATCGTTTTCATGAGTCGTCTGTGCGCTTTGGAGACCTTTTATTCTCCTTTAGTTTTCAAATTGGGATGTACCTTTTGGACCTCAGTTGCCCATAAACGTTACTCGTAAATTTAACTGATTACAGAAATCTTCCGCATCAGAATACGAAAATGTTGACAGGTATACTACGGTAACATTGGTTCTTTGACCGAGGGATCCGAAAGGATCCCCCTTTTGATGCGCAAAAAAACACGTAGTAATATTCCATCGCCCTTCCGTGTATAATTGTCTAACTTAACAATACGCTTTACTTGGTGCAAAAACAAAATTAAAATCGACCCCTCCCTTCTAGTGTTTATTAGTATAAATAAGTATTATCGAGGGCGCTATTCAAATTGTTAGACCATAAAATCGTAACCAAATAAAAAAAAATCACATTTTATTTCAGCAATGTAGTTGCACTAATTGCAAATATGAACCAACTTTAAAATTCCACTGCGAAATGAGTTTTCGATTTTTTTGCGAGAACTTTCTGCCAAAATACGACAAATCTATTTTCTACCGCCATTTTGAAACTTTTTTTTTAAATTGAAGTACTTTTTTATGTGAAAGGAGTTTCGACGTAAAATGTCATTTACTACACGTATGTAAAGCGCTTTCCTTGTGTTTGGTCCATTTGGACTCCAAATTGGCCACTAACGGGCATGTGACACACCTTTAAGAGTTAACAGTTTATTCTGCAAGCATGCTTTTCGAAAAAGAATAAAAAAACAAGATTGTATTATGAATATGTAGAATAACTATCATTAATACCTTGACGCCTTCATTTTGAACAATATGACAAAAAGCAGTGGGAAATTGAAAAAGTTTGCAAAAAAACTTTTTTACTAACCACTAACCAACTATTTTCCTACATGTAACTGTTTTTGGGACACCTTATGTATGTATTAATTTAATGTCACCTGTAATATGAATTTAAAGCACAAAGTTAATGTCATAAAAAGACAACGACCTTAAATAAATAAATACATTTACTTTAATATCTCATTAGAGTATTTAAGCTAATTGCGATTTAAAGATGATTATCTGGTGGTTTTACATAAATTGAAAAT
Organism: Ophiothrix spiculata; assembly: GCA_000969725.1. NCBI lineage: Eukaryota > Metazoa > Echinodermata > Ophiuroidea > Amphilepidida > Ophiotrichidae > Ophiothrix > Ophiothrix spiculata. Next base: position 85,600 of record JXSR01S007872.1, read on the forward strand.
TCAGGCTTGTAGCATTAAATCTCTAAATATAATGGATATTCTCAAAGACGTACCTTAGAGGATGCTATCCCTTGAGGTGAAATAATTTAATCTATGGTCAAAATATATCCTAAAAACCATCTAAAAAACTATCTCTAGTTAATTACTTTTCTATATTCATTTAATTTTTCGCATCTTTTGATCTCTTTAATCCTGTATTATCCAAACCTTAATTGATTGATTGGTTGATTGTATATAACAACAGAGGTCTTTCCCTTTATTTTTTATTCATTTTCTAAGATCATCTAACCTTATATAATTTTGAAACAAAACTTCGTTGCATGTTTTACTTGTTAGCGCCATTTCATTAACTAAATATAATGGATATTCTCAAAGACATACCCTAGAGGATGCTATCGCTTGAGGTGAAATAATTTAGTCTATGGTCAAAATATATCCTAACACCATCTAGAAAACTCTATCTAGTTAATTATTTTTCTATATTCATTTAATTTTTCGCATCTTTTGATCTCTTGAATCATTTATTATCCAAAACTTAATTGATTGATTGGTTGATTAAATACAACAGAGGTCTTTCCCTTTATAATTATTCATCTTCTAAGGTCATCTAACCTTATACAAATTTGAAATTGTTGCATTTTTTACTTGTTATTTCATTCCATTAACAAAAATCAGACTTGAATGAAAAAATAAAGATTTTTAAAGATAAACCCACTTTTTTTTATTCGTTTAATAAAATAGAAAATTACATAAATAGTTGAATTTCTTATTTTAAACATATTGGTAGAAGAAATTTTTAGATATTTTAGAATATTGGTATTTACATGAGCGTTTGATGTTATTTTATTTCCATTATTTGCAAAAGTGTTTTTCTGATGTTGTATCTATATGGAATTTTCCCCCTTTTTCACCACCTACGAGCAGGTGCAAGATCATGGCCACTTTTAAGTGGCTATGATATATATATCTATCTATCTTATGTAATTAACACTTAAAAGTGTTAATTACATAATATATATATATATATATTGAGAGAGGTTAAATCAGCTGACATGTTTGATATTGAGCGCTTAACCAATCGGAAGGTTCTAACCCTTGTTATACGGAGCGATTATCACAAAGAGACTACAAACATTATGCGTAGGAGTTGATGCAACTCCGTCCGCCCCCTCATTTTAAAGCGAATCCACTAGACTCCCGTATGTGGTACACTCCCATATGTGGTAACAATGGATTTGTATCAGTCCCCTATTTCTATTGATGCTAAATTCTCCGTCATCCATTAATGCGACGTCATAAGCAGGCCCTCGAAATCCGCGGTAACGCGGCCGCGCCGTTCCCAGAAAAAAATTCGAAGTCCCAGAAAAAATCGGTAAGTTTAAAAAA
>JXSR01S007875.1:15324-34331 GCA_000969725.1 Ophiothrix spiculata
ATATATATATAACTACACCATATATTAACAATGATTTACGATGCACAGGGCGCCAGAAGTATTTTTGCTAAGAACATTAAAGCAGCGTTGAAAATGTGCTATGCATACAAAAAAATATGTTATTATTGGAGATAGTACATATCAGGACGTATTTTTAATTGTTGTAGTCAAACGCAAACAGAGTTGGTATTGTTTTAACATATAAAAAGAAAACATGTTATCATAATTTCGTCTGCCGTACAATTTCCGAATACTTTTTAAAGTAACAAATCTGCTGATAGTAGCAGATCAACGATTGCCAAGTGTTCAACAAACTGAAAGTACATCAAGAAATGTCAAGTTGTCAACATTGTTTTTGCCATTCATTTCAGCGCATCTTTTCATCTGCAATGCAATCTGTGTTTTGTCTTGCACGTGATTCATACAATCTCCCGATGTGTTTTGATGTTTTCACTGAACATATACTAAATCTCGTGTCATTTCTAGCTTCCAATATCAGATATGAAGGATATGTAGGCTTTAAATCAATCCTTACAGTTGGCAACCATATGATTCAATGTAATTTAATGCAAGTCACAATTTAACTTATCTTCAGTGTCACAGTATGTATGCGTTTAACATTAACGTTTGTTATAGTCAATTGGTGGGTACTGATTATCAATACGGAATCATGTTTAGATAGAGAATTGACTGACACCACAGACCCTACTGACAACGTAGTAACGTAAATAGAAATAACGACACAAAGGTATGGTATTAATATCTGCTACGAGCTTTTGTAAATGCGGCAAACTTCATTCTATGCTACAAGTGAAAGAAAATACGTGTCAACATGGTCAAGGACGTAATTTGCCGAAATCAGGTTTTGCAATCTTTATGCTTACTCTAAACCCGCAAAGAAAAGTGCCAAATGTTACAATTAATAGAAAGGGCTTAGTGATCTTTAAACATATTTATCTCAGTTATACCAAGGAATTTAGACACACATTTCACTCCCTGACAACAATTTGACGGGTCATAAATTGACTTCTGGGAATCAAGTGAAGTTCATTGAAAAATCATGTTAATCCTTATAACATGGTCTTGGAAATATTTAAAAACGTGAAAACAACATCGGTCTGCATTTACGGCTGGTTTGAGATGAACTGTTATATAATGATAAAGAATAGGATATATTTTCCCCAAGTCCATAGCTGTTTATGGTACAGTTTTCCTGTCATTAAAAAGAGGCAAGAATCGAATTTACCCTAGTGCTCTGGGTTTGTTTAATTAAAATTCAAGATACTTGTCACCCATCCAAGGTATCATGTCAGTACTATTGCTTGCTTTATTCAATCTTCTCATATCTATCTCATTCTTATATATTACCACTGTTGATCAATATGCGTCAGATAATGCATCAGAATATTCACTTTAGATTTTCAAGGTCATCAAGTGAATTCCATACAAATGAACACATATGTAGGATTTTCAAACATCATTCTTTGTAGTTTGCAATTACTTGCATTAATTGCATGTTCATAGATTTAATGCTTTCTCATTTTTTGAATGAAGTCCTTATCATCCCAAACTTATCTACTGTTATAACTTATGCATATAATGTAATGATGTAGAAGATTGACGCTCTAAGATGTGATATTTCACAGTATACGATGCCGCCACAGGTGACAACGAGCAGTCACTTTTGGCACATTATCAAACCATATTATTCTAAAGAAATTTTGTGAATATTGCCTTTAAACATAGCCTTCTGTTATCTATATAATTAGTTCAATATTTACTTTACCACTTATTTTCTTAAAGCGGTTTTTTTTTCTGTAATAAATTAGTAATGTACAGTGTAAGTCATACGTAAGAATACAATAATTTTCTTGGCATCAATATGGGTTCACTGGATGTTAACTAAGCATACTCGTAGTTAAATTGACGAAATTTAAGGATAATTTTCATTTGAAATGAAATTGACCACCGCAATTCTAATACAAATCGAACACTTTTAGATATATGTCAAATTTAAAAGCATGTAAAAAGGAGCTGTAATTTTAGATCTCTTCATTTTTTGTTTAGTCAAATAACAAGAAATCTATCCCACATCACAACCATACCGATATTTCGAGCTGCTTTATTCCTTTTTTACGATCTTATCCTCTAAAACCTGGTACTTATATATATTGGTATCGGTATTTTCTTGCAAATTAATCTAGTTTTATTGGATGCTAAAAACAAGTCTAGTGCTTACACCGGTCGGTGTCCGATCGGTGTCTGCTGAAATCTACCTGGTATGACCCCGTAAACACGTCGTAACCTCGCCTCAAGCTTATGTAATCACTTCAGTGTATTAAGCTTACGAGAAAATATTTTCATTCGAAGTGAAAATGACCTTACATTCCTGATTGGAGATATGTCAAATTTAAGAGAATGTAAAAAAAAAAAAAGTAATTTAAGATCTTTAAGAAAATACTACTCTCAAGTTTAATCATAAGGCAAAAAATCTGTCACATATCAAAGATTAACATATCAATACTATTGGCTGATCTTGTATACATTACCATTGATTTATTTAACCTTGATCAATATACACAAGAATATTCACTTGAGGCTACTCAAGGTTAGTCACGAATACATTGTTATAACACTCTTCCTGTAGTTTGTAATTCGGTTTTAAAAAATGCCTTTTGGGGCAACAGTGTTCTCTTATTGTTTACAAAACAAATTATCAGTGACGTAAAATATTTTGTATTTAATTACACCTTGCGATACATGCCATATTTAAAAACATATATAAGGACATGTGTGATTTTACATCTTAAAGATTGTTTTTTCTTTTGTGACTTTAAGTTTGATGAAATGAAATCATAGCCGGCGAGTGTGAGACCAACTAAAAAAAACCGGATGGCCAAATAAAGCAACTTTTTATATCAAAATATTTTTCATATTCACAATGCTATTACCTTTTATAATAGTCAATATCAATTTATCAGTTTTATTTAAACATATACTTTAACTAAATCAAACAATCCCTTAAAAACTTGAAGTTGGATGATTTAGAGAAGTTTTTGAAGTTGGCGTTTGTATATATCTTTTAGATCCCGAATAAAAACAAAATATTTTGCTGTTTATTGTATTTTTGCATCATTGTACTGTTTTATGGGTAAAGGCATTACTACATTTCTTTTTGCAGAATAAAGTATTTTGATTTCCAAGTATTCATATTTTATTGGCTTACCTGTATATTTGTAGATAGAACGCACCAGAGTAGAGGGTTTTATCAGCATATGAAAGAGAACAGAAAAGATTAAAGACATTTAGCATACAAGGTGTATCAAAATGTTATGTACCCAGGTGTAGTTGACATTTAGGATTTTTTTCACAATGATGAGAATACATTATGATCATAATTTTTTTCTCAAAAATCGCAATTTTCAGATTGACCGTACTTTATAAAGTCATAAATACACCTTGATCGATTGTGATTATTTTGCTATATAATGATAGGAGAGACCATTGGCTTTACTATAGTACTAAATGTCACCAATTTATGGGTGTCAATATCTTCTTCTTCTTTTCTTCTTCTGTCGTTAATTTTTTTATTTAATTTTGTAGTCTTACGATATCGAGTTTGCATTCGCATAATAAATGATATTCTTAACCACTATGAAGTTACAAAGATGTATATAAGTGTCAGCTGGAAATGTTTAAAACATACGGTACAGTTACTTTAATAAGGGGGTCTCCTCTTTTGTCAAAATATTCCATTCCATAAACACATCTGTGTTAATGACAACCTAAAATAAAGATTATTGTTCTACATATATATTATGGAAGTTGAATTCTACTTATCACAAATGCAGTCATGTAATTTTATATTAACATCAAAGACCGAATGAGTGCCTCACCATACCAAGAGGTATGCACAATTACTTTGTAAATGTCAACGGCTAATTTGTCTTACCTTTCTATTCATTATTCATAATAATACAGCAACATGTGTCTGTAGTAGGTATAAAGGTTTTGTGTGGATAATCTGTGTTGTATATGTGCAGCAGAAATGCAATGCAGTATCATTACAACTTGATCTTTTAAGAAAGGTAACTAAAGGTATTGAAAAATACGAGTCGTTTCGTTGACCATAATCCAAACAACACTCCGCTGGGGGCAGTCCGATTTTGGAGGCGACGTCAGTATGTCAGGGTCATAAGACGTCGCTGTCACCAAAACAGCCGTAATGTTTTACAATTGCCTATGCTCTCACCCAAAGACCCCATAATGTTTTATATGTTTCCCTCACTAAATGCCAAATGTCGCTCTTAATGCCAACAATCATACTCACACCCAAAGACCCCTCATTTTTTGACCAATGAGCCCTAATATTTGGGAATTTTTCTCTCCCCGAATACCAAAAATCATGCTCTCACCCAATGACCCTCATTTTAGGTTGTGCTCTCACCGAATGCCCCAGCCTGTCGGAGCGCGGACCTTACACCCGTATCCATTTCATATTTGAGTGCCCCCGGGTTCGTGAAACTAGGAGGCACATCTTAATGTGTCTGGCTTTTTTGACTTGCTTTTCGGAAGATAACATAGTTTATGACAAGGTGTTGCTACTAAATTTCATATTGGCTCGTACAACAAATTGAAAGTTTAAGTACATACATGATCATATGCCGCGGGGCCATAATTGGTCTTTTTTGGAACCAGTGGCTCTGAAATCAAGTTTTTGGTCACCTGTGCCAACGAACTCCCGGAAACAGTGTCTTGAGTAGACAGTTCAAGGTCAATTATGTTTTTTATTTGTAAGTTTGCAACAAAAGTACTCTTGGAAATGGTGGATTTCCTTTTGATTTCTATCCAAACTATGATGGACGGTAGGACGCGCGAAATTGCACCTCCAAATTTATTCAGTCTGTACTATGGCATCTGGAAATGAATAAATCAGGGCTAATAGCCGCCATTTAAAATACAATGGTTATGTGCTTTGTAAAAGCGTCACCTTTTGAACCAAGTATTTTGCGATATTGGCTATATAAATGTCAGTAATCAGAATGATGAATTTGTTCGAAAATCGATTTTCATGTAATTTCTTCATATATGTGCACATTTCTGAAAAACATATGAGCTAAATAATGTATTTGGTATGGATTGTTATGGTAGATCTGTTCAAACAATAGACCGTGTTTTACACTTATGCTGAAAGTACTTTTTAAGATATGCTAAAATATTAACACACTATTTTTGGTAAGTTGAAATATCGCATTACAGATATAAATACAATAATTCTAGTGTACAACAATTGCAGTGGGGTACAACTGTGCATAAAAGATGAATGAGTATCTCAAGATAGCACAATTATTATTTTAAATGTCAATGGTAGTTTTTCCTCGACTTTCATTGATGTGCCTAGTTATACTGGCTTGGTTTCCTCAAAGTTGATAATGAAATAATGCTGAATATTGTTAGTTTTAGGGGGAAAGGAGATATCACAGCCTGTACAAACAAGCCAGGGGGTCCACAAAGCCAAAACTGGTGCAAAGGTATAGGTATACTGACAGCAATTGTTTGGAACTTACTGCACCAAATATTTTGCAAGTAAATATCTAATATGCGGCCGAGTTTAAGAACAAGGTGTAATTTGTAAGCAAAAAAAAAGGAACAAATCGGAACAGCTCTTTTTAGAGCTAGTCAAACTTAAAGTCTGCGTATCTTTACTTTAAGTTTGACATCATACGCATGCTCGTCAGAGCACCTCAAAATCGGACTCTATAAAATGTCGTAATCATGTACAGCAAATTGCAACCCTTAATGGCGTAAAATATTCAAAATCATACCCCTAAATATCGTAACACACTAAAATTGATCCCTAAATGGCGTAATGGACATTTGACCCCTTAATGGCGTAACACACTGAAATGGACCCTCAACGGCGTAAGGCACTATTTACTGCCATTAAAAGCATTGACAAAATATATCGGAAGCCTTTTCTTTTGTAATTTATTTGAATTTTAGAACAGCTGGCGAAAAAGTGACGCCAAACATATCATAAAATGACGACCCTTAATGTCAAAGGTTACACTGATAAGGCACCCCTATTTCTGAAGACGTCATCGACACCAATGGGCCAAAATCCGACCCCTTTTCGACGCTTTTTACTGACAAGCATGCGTATCACTTTTTTTTTCTTCGAGCGGCCTCCATGACACAACGATTTGAAATCCCAATATATCTATTGACCTTATTCAACATTTTATAAATAGCCGAGGTCACGGCAATTATTAGCATAGCACATCAGAGCACATGTACTCAACACCATCGTAGGTTTTATGGTCCCAGGCCAGCATGTACTCAATGTCGTATGAAACTTCAACACACAACGATAGATTCCCGGGATAGAATCCAAAGAACAATGGCCAACAATTATGTTGTATACAGAAAGCATATCGCTTGGATTAGAAAAACCATTGTTTTCAACCTTTTAAAATGGTTACCAATGTTATCTACAGACTATTAATGATCATATGGGCAGCTCAAATCCCGAATTAAAATACCAGAAAAGGCAAATTTTAATGGATTTGTTACTAGGCATCTGTGATATTTTGTGTAATATGTAAAACGACAGTCAACCGCCTCTCAAAATCAACATTTTCAGCTAATTCGATCATGTTAATTTACAGTTTTTTCAGTCAATATGATCCTTCATAGTTTCAACATGATTATATGACTAAGTTTATAAAGCATTGAATTAAAGTTTTCCTAATCTTGTAAACATAAATTTACCATTATTTTTTCTATGGGTTTGCATTGCACATTTAGAGTACGGTATTGATGACATCATAAAAGGGGCGCGGCAGAGGTGTAACCAATCACAGGGCTAACAGTCATTATAATTAGATCAATATCGACGGGGTAATTGAAACTGTTTTGTTGCTATTGGAACAATGCACTTCAAATGGTTGTGATGAATTAAAACAATGGCTTTTAAAGAAACCGTTGAGAAACGAACTTCATGCCTATGAACGAGCACACCGTCGATGATGTCGGAAAAGCAGTGCGTTTAAAAACCTTGGGAAGCTGAATCATGGTTCTATATAATTATGTAGTCATATATGACATGTTTCCTTTCAAAACAAACAAACAAAAACCATTTTGGGACAAAATGAACCTCAATGGTTCTCGATAAAACAGCTAAGAATGTTTCTGGCATGAAAATCATGTGTAAATGCTAAAAGTGACTTTATTTCTCTTCTTTCTTTCTTTGTTTTTTCTTCTCTCATTTGACATACTGAAATTTTGATAGGGTCCGCAAAGAACCATTCTAAGGTTAATGTCATTAACTGCATCCTTTCCCCTAGAGTGTAGGGCCGTACGCTACTCTGATAGAAATGTTGAATGTATATCGCGTGTCTTAGTTTGACACATGCAGCGATAACATGACATAGTCAATTCAAATCATAAATCGTTGATTTCTGTCAGAACAAGTTTGCAAAAGAGTAAACTGAACTAAATTACCTGAGACTTGAGCACGTAAAGTCCGGGAGGATTGTTTACCTCCGAGAAGAAATTGACCATAGAAACCACAGCACAGGATGACGAGTCACCGATATTGACACATTTTGTCAACCCATAAAGTCTCTTTCAGGCATGCTCATGACAGCTGTAAGATTAAAATATTTGCAACAGGGTATTTCAGAATCCCGCAAGCATTTGAACAACCCGTTATCAATGAAATTCGAATAAAAGGTCATACCTGCTGGTACACATGGTACAATAAGATAGTGATGCGTTTAAAAGGGTTTTCAGCACAAAATACACACATATCTAGAATATTTAACACGTAACGCATGTTCTCAGAATTGTACATAAGAAACGATGAGGCTTTTATCTAATGGGCACATGTATACATTCAAGTTACGTGATTTTTGCTTAAATTATATTTAAACATGTCAGTATCATAAAATTTATTTCAAAAATATTTATCCTAATTTTGATTCATCATTGACAAGAACATTTTGCAATAACCTCAATAGTAAATAGCATGTGCATAATGACTTTCCATATGAGGCGTTCATAGCTCATATTACGAATTAATCACTGAGCCGATACTAGATCGAAGTTTGCCGAGTCCTGACAATTTTTTGTGCATAAAATATGTCTTTTTTGTTGATCCACAGCGGTTGTAAAGTTCAACAGTCGTGGACGAAAGTTGTAAAATATCCATATCTGGTGACATCTAATTAAAACGTTGAATAGGTATGATTATTTTTATAAATTGTAGATTTTTAAAATATGTTTTACCTGTTCTTACAATGTACAATTTTTCTACACTTTCTTATATTTTTTCTGGGTTCGGAAAGCAGTAAGGTTTTATGTTTATTTTCCGAAGGATCAGTAGAAAAAGTGACATGAGGTTTTGAATATAGTCTATTTTCGCCTTTTACCGTATTTCAACGCTATCTGTATAACACGCGGCTTTTAAGGACAATTCAACAAACCGACATGATAATCAATTTCGTATAATTCACTATTTCAATACGTTGTATAATAAGCTTACTATTATGATTCTTGACTGTCTGTTAATGTGTCCCTGGCAAACGAAAACGTCCGAAGGATTTTGCTCGTGAATAAACAATGAAATTGCATCATAGAAATGGGCGGAGTAATTGCAACGCTCAGATCGATACCTTAATTACGTACAAGAAATCATTGTGTGTAAAAATACAGTAGTCGAGTCAAATAATAATCAACAAATAAACCGCATCATTTTCTAATATTTGTTCTGAAACAGATAATTAAAAACAATTCAAATGTGACATATAATAGGTTTCGAGATGAAAACATGAACAAAGGTAATTTAAGTTGAAGATATGCTATATGTTTTCAGATGTTACGCTAACTATTCTAAATCATCATCGCGCGTCTAGTCTGAGCTATTTATATTAGAATGATTATAAGTTGAGTAAATATTTAGATACGTTGCTGTTAGCGTTTTATGATCACATTCAATCAAGATGTCATCTAAGTTTAACGTTCCATATCGATTGTATAATAAAAATAACACAGGTGTATGGCGCAGACGTAATATTATCCAAATTACTAGCGAGTATTCTTATCTAGTTTAGAATTTTACGATAATAATACTGTCGTGTACGTGTCTGTACCTGGCACCTTGTATTATTTACTATTATGATTGTTTCATATTGCAAAAAAGGCTAAACTAACTTGCACACAACGCTATAAAATTATTTTATCGTGCTTGCAAGTTGCATCGATAAATAACTTCTTGTGAAAAGGCCCTATAGTTCCTTTAAAGGGTTAGGCATGCTTTAGCATTTGGGATTATTTTTTTCAAACACAGTTATTTCACCAAATGAAGAGATTTATACGTCACCCCCTACACCCCCCCCCCCCACACACACACACACCTTTTAGGGGGGAGGAGGAGTTCAGAATTTTCAAAAAAAATCTGTCCTCAGCAGTTGGTATATGAGATGCGCCGTACGTCTGGTGGCGTTCTACCCTGTGTAAGCAGCAGATCATCATAAATACGCTCACGACCGCCGTTTCTATCAAGAGCGTGGTTGAATATCTTTCTTGATGTCAAGTTAGATCAAACAACAAGGCGCTCGCTTACGGAAGGCTTCAAGTTCGAACCTCCGGCGGTGTCAAATTTAACTGTGCGTGAAACTCCTTTAACTGTGCGTGAAACTACTGCTAAATAGTATCGTGGAAATTCATACGAAAGTCCTGGAGCAATCGTAATATGTTGGCAGGTAAAGGTTCAGCATCATATATTTAGGTATTCAAACATGCTACAGAGTTGTTCATCGCTAATCAACAACGATGCATCCATGCGTCTGCGTATTTTTTTTATCGCGCGAGGGTGGCTTTAGCCACCCGAGTGTGATAAAAATACGCCGACGCATCGGATGCAGAGTTGTTGATTAGCGATGAACAACTCTGTGGCATGTTTGAATACCTTTCAACAACGAAAATCTTACTGAAAACGTATATATTAAATTAAATGTTTTTAATTTAACAGATACTCATCTCAATAAAAAATACTTTGAAGAATCTGAAACAAAATGCTATAGTTTTTAAATGATTGTTGCTTTGTCGCTGTTCCCAAGCGCCAGTCCTTGCACGTACTCAAATTCCCGACGCGCGATGAACAGTGCGCCGATTTATGTGCACTGCGTAAACGCACCTCCGTGTACGCTGTACCGTGCGTGACGCGCTTATTTGAATATCAACTGTGGATTCATCACAAATCAACAACGGTACGCTCCTGTATTAAGAGATACAGTGAGTTGTTGAATGCAGAACCAGAAATGATATGCTTGATGTTGAATAGAGTTTACTTGGGCAACAGTGGTCAGCGAAGTCCTGTCTAGTAAGCCGCGTGGAATTACATATTATGGAGGCACAGTGTAAAATAAACTACCCATATTTATTATTTTTTTCTTTATTTGAATAGCGTCTCTCACTTTCTTCAACTGAAGTTTTTCTTCCTGTCATAAGACTTTGACTGCGCTGAATCAAATTCTTGTCATGTGGCTAGTAATTGATTCATACTTTAAAGTATGATATTTGCTGCAGTTTCTGTTACCAAGCTATAAAATGCAAAAGAGTAATATTATCCAAATTACGAGTAAACTTATCTTCCGTATTTTTCAACTTTATGATAACTGTTTAAACTGCAGGGCTATATATACAAGTTTGTATCTTCTACGTTTCCGCTATTATGAGCATTCATACTATAATGGAAAGAGACACAAACTTCGATAAGTCAAAGAAAAAACAGTTTCAATTATTTTAAAATGATACAATTGATTAGCTTGTTGAAAACGGTTGAATCGAGATAATTCCTTACCAGCTTCTTTTTAATCTGTAAATTATTAGCCTGTTGTAATTATTGACTTATATTAGAAATGTTGGCCACAATTGTCAGTAATTGTTAATAAAATACATAAACAAGAAAGAATCTAATCCGTGTTTCCGTTGTGCATCTCTCAACTTTGACTATGAATAAGCCACATCTTCGGCATCGGCAATGTCTCAGAGTTTTTGCTTTCAACCAATGTGTAAGTTTCTAATTTCAAATACTGTAACTAAAATACCACTTCATGATCAACGTTTTTGCCATCACATTTTTACAAAACAACGTTTTTCCGTCCCAGTTCCAACTCGCAGGGTATTATGATTATAGCACTGCGTCCGTCATTCACTTGGTATTTATAGTATCAACTACACTCGGTGTTTTAACCCTCAAAGAGCCGGGCTTTTTCGACCCATCTCACGGATTCCGCCCCCCCCCCCCTTCCGATCTCGGAAACCGATTGACGAAACATCAAGTATAGGGTACTGGTGGATAGCTATGACCCTCACGAGTCCATTGGTACCAAAAAAATTGAAATCGGACCTTGTATGACGTCACAGTGACGTCATAAGTGACGTCGCGTCAAAAACGCGAAAATCACCAAAAATCGCCAAAATCGTCGTTTTTCGCAATTTTTTCGAGCAAAAGTTGCAATTTTTATCAAAAATGTGTGGCAAAGTATACTTAGGCATGTTCTTACTCTAAATAAATACAATAAATACAATAAAACATAGTGGAAGTGTATCCTAATAACAAAAAACACGATTTGTATGTAATTTGCATTGAAAATCAGTTTTTGGTCAGTTTTTCGGTTGACCCAGCCTCCCATTACGGAACGCCACGTCCTAACCCTAGGTCCGATTTTCACAAAAATGGTCTTAAAATAAGCGCAAGACTTCAAGAAAAAAAGTCAAGAAGTTTCAGCGCGAAAAAATATCAACCGGCGGAGGTATAAAAAAAAAAAAAATCCGGAGGGGGGGGGCGGATTCCGACCCCCCCGGCTCTTTTAGGGTTAAGGCAAGTGAATAATGAGATCTTGTCTAGATATCTTGACGCAACATCAATACTTTAAGAACATATCTAAAACAAAGTATAATGAAGCCAAGAACGTCTAACAAACTTTATAAAACAACAAGAACGTCTAACACTGTTTTTAAACAACAAATCGTGCAATTAATTCGTCTAAACATAATCAGAATTGACAATCTAGTGTTTCTTGCATTAATATTCTCCGGATTGTATATAATACAAATCTTCAGTCTTTCGTTTGAGATCATACCGTGATAGATTCCGAGGTAACATATATCCGTTTTATCTCTGTATAATATAGAATTCAAGAATCCTAGGTCAGTGAAGAAAATAATTTTAAAAATTGTGTTAGGTGGGTCCCAGTCGTATAGATAATGACATTTCTTCTCCAAATCAGAAATTATTATTACTACCTGTATATACCATTTAACAATCTATGAGTTAATATGCTCCTATGAGTTAATATGCACGAGTGACGATATGCAAGGTATCTTTTATATTTGCCATGGTTTTTACCGAAAAAGATCGATTATTGAGATGTTTGATTGCTACAGAAAGGGATTTTTTCTTACAGAATAATATTTTGCAATTTCAAAGTAATTTTCAATTCTGTAAAAATAGGCAATTGATTGCATGAACCAATCAGATGATGGGAATTGATATAAAGGATATTTGTTTTTATTTTGCATTGCAATTGAACTGTGGGAAATTCCCAGTGTGCTAAACACTGTACAACATGGGGTAATTTTTGTGAAAATGTGAACACTCTGGACTGGGCCGGTTGATTTTTGAGCAGAAGTAAAATTGGCTCTGTTGAGTTTTAGTCTCTAAAGGCTATGTCACACATCACCGTATAGAGCGAAACGTACGCATAACGTTCTTATTAACACTTTTTTGGTTTATACATTGTTTTTCGTAATTTTTTTTGTTAGAAGCACGTTCAATACGTTATCAATAGCTCGGTTTAACAGTTATAAATACGTTCTGTTCGTTGTCTATACTGTGGTGGTCCGTTTGACACACGTTTAGTGAACCTTTTGTACGTTATTCGTGTTATTCCTACGTTTGGGCGATGTGATATATGACAGAGGCTTCAGAAGCTTATGATAACTTGATGAATAAGTTCAGTCTTAAGTGAAGTGTTCACAGCAATTCGTTTCAACGTACATGTATTGGCAGGAATTGCTGACACTAAATAAAAGACCAGTTGCAACAAAGTCAAAGAAGTCTGGTTGCATTCATGTCAACAGGAAATGTATGAGGATGATGTTTATAACATTAGATTGTGGGATTTTCGTGGGTGGAAAGCTGAATACTCTGTTTCGACACAGCAGCACGTTTATGGTTTCATGGTTTATTTGATTCAATCATATATCAGAGGCAGTTGTATGAAGCATTGAAAATATAAAAATGTTGCCAGGAAAAATCATAAGGTTAAGTCAATACAATGAGATTTCAATATGTCTTGTAAAGAATTCACGTACAGAATGACAGGCATGTGACTACTAAAGCAGTATTGTAAAATTTTGATCATGTGTCACATCAATATCATATCATATAAACAAAATTTGTCCAATAATGTCACAGTATTGATTTGAAATGACAACTGATATCCTACTAAGTCTTTGTCTAATACTCTGTCGGCCCTTATACACTGGTGGAAACGCAAAGAGCGACTTAATTTGCAAGTGTAAGCAATATTGAAGATCCATTGATTATTGGATTCTGATGCATTTGGGAATCAAAAGGGCTCACATTTCAGCAACGTTTGAGCCCTTTTCATTCCCACAATGCATCAGAATCTAATAATCAATATATCTGCAATAAAGCCTATCCACCGGACGCACTGGAACACTCCACCCATTTCAGTGATCTTCAGTATATTGTTTTTAAGGCAAAAACGTCTCGATCGGCTGAATGTCATGTTTACTGCAAGTTTTGACCTACTTACACCCATCAGAATATCATAATTTTTAGCGTACATATTGTATACAGTCTCTAGTTTATACATGTTACTTTACTAGTGATTTTACGTCCATTATCAAGGTCAAAAATGACGCCTAAAGACTACTTCGAAAAAGCTGACCCTTTTTCGCCTTAACCTCATAAATTCATGATGTTCGAACAATTCGACTGGTTTCAAATTTTGACAGATTGTAGGCTTGATACTTCTTATTGAATTACAAACAATATTTTATAAATATGCTGAGTTGATTTTGAATGATAATGCAAACGCAACAAACCCGCGTTGTTTTGCCCGAAAATCCGGACGTGAATTACGACTCTGAGTTCGCTCTGTTTGAGCTGTGAATTGCCTGTTTTAAGTATCTACATTATCTACATTTCGTCTGATATACGCATTCGCATAATTTACTTACAAATTTACCATTCTAATGAGGCAAAAGATTGAAATGGAATGTGTGAAAAATAGGAACACACTTATTATTACACAATATGATTTCAATGAAAGGAGGTTATAGACTAAGGGGCCATACTGTCAGCTTTTATTAAGTGTTTCTACAATGTACTTGTAATCAAAATTGACATGACAGACCAAACGAGAGATCTTTTCATAATTAAAAAAAAGTTAGGATTCACATTTTCCTAAGCAGATGGATTCCCTTTACCCTTAAGGAGATAGCCAGCTATCAGGCTGTGAAATATTTTATCACATAGCCTTTATTCTTTAGTATCAAATCACTAACTAATTTTGCTATTCAAAAAGCGCAAATCTTTGATGGGTAGATTTTAAGATGATTATGCGGGATGGCAACCCCAGTCGTGCTTGGTACCTAAGTAATGATATCCATCTTAGATCATGTCGATTCGCGATTTCATGGTAAGCCACTAGCACTACCCTACCATTAAACCCAATATATGGAAAATGTTGCTAGTACGCATAGTCTTTTCAAACAGATCTGATACCCTGAAAAGATGTTGCTAAAGATACTAAGATGTAAGTCTCATTCATTATAAAATAGACCTAATAATAATTTGTCAAAAGTTTGGTGCAAAATAGTCATTGTGAAGCAAGTCAGAAACTGGAAAATGTACCGTGTATTGAGCCCGGTGTGGCTACTTGGTAAAAAAAAGGGTTATGGGGACGTGCCGCAAATTCGAATAGCAAACTCGGGCTTTCTGATATTCCAATCGGTCATTTTTCTTCGCAAAATGAGGTATTTTGATGGGTTTTCTTTTCACAATTTTCTGAAACTTGCACCAAATGCCACAAATTTGGACATTTCTTCTCAAAATGTTTTTTCTTTTTCTTCAAAGTAGCGCAAATTTGGACAGAAAAAATAGATTTTTGATTAAATTTGGGTCAATTTTTCTTAATAATTGGTATTTGGATGGGTGGCTTTCCAAATTTCCCAGAGACACGCCCCTACCTAAACCAAATTTGAGTACCCCCCCCCCGGGGGTAATGAGATTCTATGGTCTAGACTCCTATCCCTTAACAGTGAGGGCAAACCGTCATTTAGTCTGGTCGGCAATTAGTTACCGGCAGTGACTGATGACTACAAAGACCAGTTGCATCCTGAACTCGCAAAGCCTGATTACATTCGTGTCAATGGGAAATGTATGAGGATCGCTGGGTATATCATGCTATAGCGGTAGATATACTCCGTCATTTTTGTAGTTTGTAGACATTTTCATTCAGAATTTTTCTCATGGTGATTGGTTTTAAGAATGGTGTAAACTTTCATTCTGAATGAACATTTTCCCATGTATAAATTCACCATTGTGTAAATCATAACCATCATTGCAAGAAGAAAATTAGCTTACCATGAATAAATCTAGGCCGTAGAATCAATATCAAACATTATACTACCCATAAGTAAGCACTTGAAAATGTGCAATGGGGTGAAAAATAGGTCTCCATTTATTACATTCTCCATAATATGAAAATTCTCATTCAGAACTTACAGTTTACTCCATTCTTTAAAAAATATGAGAAAAATTCTGAATGAAAATGACTACAAAAATGACGAAGTATATCTACCGCTTATATCTATGAAATAAACTGATATAAAAATATGTGTCAAAAACATTTTAAAGGGAATTTGTAAAACATTATGAAACAAGACTTTATGCATTTTCTTTATCAACACCATTGGAATTTGTAATACATTTTATTGCATTATTTTGGAAGAGTGGATACGATATAATATTCCATTTATTGCTTTCCACGTACCAACCTACATATGAAGTTACCTATAGCAATATGTGACCGTCCAGCCCAAAACAGCAGTAAATGCCAGCTCTTGTCATTTTCACTTTTGTAATTATTGGGCAAAGACCATACTTTAAGGATTAAAATGACACCTTAATGAACTTCACACGATTTCCAGAAGTCAAGTTATTGTCCGTCAAAGGTTGTCAGGGAGTAAAACGTATAACTGAGATAAACGCGTTCAAAGATAGGTAAGCCCTATAGTTTCTGTTGATCGTCTTAAGAATATTTAAATTTATTTCACATTTCCTATAAATATTTTCTAGAAATGAAACTTTGCTGGTATTTTGTAGTAAGCACTAGAATAGTGAATCTGTCAAAAAATCAATTTCGGCAAATAACGACATTGACATGTATTTTCACCTGTAGCGCAAAATGAAGTTTCTGGCATTTACTGCTCATACGGGCTGGAAGGTCACATATATAATCGAACCTCAAATATCAATATCTTAAATCAGATTTGGGTTTCAAATTCTACGTGAGAGCAAAATGGTTTTTTTTAATGGACTTTTCTCTCACATTTCTGACTTGTGAAGTTTTTTTAATACACACGCATGGAGATTTAAACCAATCTTTAAGCACATCTTTCAGCTGAGGCTCGGGATGCTAAGAGTACTCCTCATCTAATGAATATGCATTTATGTCACATTGATTGAAATGGAATGTGTGAAAAATAGGAACACACTTATTATTACACAATATGATTTCAATGAAAGGAGGTTATAGACTAAGGGGCCATACTGTCAGCTTTTATTAAGTGTTTCTACAATGTACTTGTAATCAAAATTGACATGACAGACCAAACGAGAGGTTCCAGGTCAAAAGATAGCATTTTTTAACATTTTACTCTCTAAGATTGTAAGGAATACTTAGTTTTATGCGACGATTATACCTATGTCAATCATATCGCATTTTATTGTAATTTTCGGTATTTGTTTATATACAAAAGGGCTATTTAAGAACAAGATTTCTATATTATTGTTTGTTTTTAATATCTTATTTTCATAATAAAGTCGCTAACCTTTACGTTTTGTGCAATTTGTAACATTTTTAAAATCCAACAGATGGCTGCTTATTAAATGTGCAATCAAGGAAAAGTTGTGTACATTTATCTTTCTTTGATATTGGACACCATACACTACAGGGGTAATTCTCTAGCACAGTACTGCTCAAGCATTTTAGTTTTTAGTTTAGTTTTCGAAAATGATGCACTTTTCCACATAAATGTAAGAAAAATAGATTAATGGTATATAACTTGAACGCATATGAAGGAGAAGATTTTACATATTTATAAATGTCAATATTGGAGGAACCGAACAAATTTGTAATATATAAATGCAAGATTATCATTATCTGTGTTTTAGATCTTTGAAAACATTCCATTTTGAAGGCATTAGCTATTTGCGAAACTGCCTAAAATATTGTTGACTATTCGATTTAGTTTACAAATTCTGATGATAATAATTCTTTGTCAACTGACGTTAAAAACACAACTTAAATGAGTATGAAACCCCTACCGGTTATAAATGTGTAACATGATTTTTAATTTACATGAACATGTTTAAGATCACGTGAGCACTGGGCATGAACAAAACATTGCCAGTGAATTTAATTTTGTGAATTAAAACAGTTTGGAAAGACCACATTGTTACATTATTTAGAACCTTCAAAAATAGTCTAAAGGTACTTTCAATAGGAATAAACAAAAACTTATCACTTGTGACAAGGCAAGGATACGTGCACCGTTCATTCATGACAGTTGATGTATGCTTTTAAGATTCCTTCTGATTACACTCTGTACCAACACAATGATGTTATTTTCATAGTCTAGATAAAGCTTGTCTGGAAATGCTATAACGTCTGAGCATAATCTATTTGACTGGACAAGCGTCTCACCGTCGAGTTTTAAAGGTAGGAAAGAAGAAGTCTGTTTACTGAGGCATCTCAGTAGGTTCCAAAAGATAAAAGGCCATTTATTTTACCTGAAAACTGTTTAGATACCTCAGTTACACTATCAGATTTATGTCACTGATAACAATATTGAATGATTATTTCCAGCACCGTTTATGAGGTGTTCAAGCCGGGTTTTTCTTCGTATAAAATATTCTATACTAGTCTCCTGCACAACGTATTCGCTATTCAATGAGATTTAATGTATATCAGTGTAATAACGACCATTTCATGGTAGAATATATGATGCAATTGCAAAAAAGTATTCTATAAGATATCGATTTTTCATCATCAAATATCCGTACTATTCAAAAAGTTCATTATTGTATATTGTGCAAGTAATAAGCACGGACTATCGTTGCTTCAAATTACATTTCGAATAACAAGTCGAACGTCCCTTTTACAAAATCGTCAAAGTCTCTTAACATTACATTTGAGAGTCTTGAGTGTCCGAAATCGTTATCGTGTCATCCTTGAAAAACAGGTGTTTACACCCTAACCCATCAGTGCCCTACATCAGCCCAAACTCAGGGCACGGATTTCGAGATTTGGTGAATGTTTATATATTTTTACTTTAACCAAGTCTAGAGTTTCCATGAATGTTTATGTTTTTAACCCATGCTTTTTAAATAAGGTAATATAGGCTATATCTAACATAATGGTGTTAAATATGCTTATAGTATCATATTGACAGTTCGAAATTTCTTTGACTCTTTAGCTCAGATAAACAGCTTATTAATCTTTGCCTTCTGCATTGCAAGAATCTGAATCTGAATCACTTCCTGTTCTTGAGTCTTTATTTATTATAGGTTTATGTTAATATCTTTTTGAACTTGTAAAATGAGCAATTTAAATGCATGAAATGTATTACCCATGACATTTAATCTGTTTTTTATTTATACTCATACTGTATATTCTAATTAA
>JXSR01S007875.1:41630-60360 GCA_000969725.1 Ophiothrix spiculata
TGATGTAAGACACTTTTTCGGAGACGTCCTGTGTCATCCAAGGATTGCAAAAGTATTGGGAGATCTCCGACCGGGCGGTGGTCTGGGGTTTCGATTGACTGCTGTGATGTACAAAAGGTGGTTTCCAAAAAGTGTCCTTCATAAATTGAACAATGGATCTATCTCCTTTAAAGTAGTTGTTTACTTTTTGTCTAAAAGTGAGTGAATCATTTCGCGAAATGCATTTTTTTTCAGGCGCTATACCGCAGAACAGGGCTTAAATTGAATTTGCACGGCGACCTCTGGTCCATTTTCACACGGAGCTGCTCATTTATGAAAACATACGAACATTCAATCAACTGTAATATACTTGTTTTATAATAGAAAACTAAAAAGAATCCCCCAAAAAATAAAAAAAAAATCCATATTGTTCAATAGGTACATTTTTAATTATTTTTAACATTATTGAACCCGTTTTTGAGGAGTCTGAAGTTAAGGTACTTGAACATAAATTTCAACCCAGCACGGTTTATTTTCTACACTACTGACATCCCTACTATTAATGCACACACTACATAGCATGAGAAATCACTGCAGTGTTTAGACTCACATCACTCTACGTTATGCTTTGAAATCTTTCTCTGTAGTGAATAATTTAGAATGATATGTAAATGTGATGGCTCACCCCGAAAGGGGGGACTTTGCAGATGATATCAATTTTGATTTTATCATTTCATCTATTGCAGCATTTTTAAAGCTTTAAAATGACACCTTACTTGTTGAAATTGATCAAGACGATCAAATTATTATTTTCTATATTTTTTGCTTCCTATTTTCATCAGTTTCTCAAAAAGTGTTCTGTCGCAAAGTCCACCCTTTCGGGGTGAGTCATCGCAAAGATATGTTCACACTGAAGATGGATTCAAGAAAAAAAGAGACAATAATTTATTTTATCAAATACGTCTCAAAACATATCTGGTTTAATCTCATATGAGAAATAACTAAATAACTAATAATTTACATCTACAACATTGCACCGAATATTTTCATAATATGGAGCGCAAAAAGAAAAAGTTACACTGAGGGGCAAATGAAAAAATAGCTTGAGTCCGTTTACATAATGCCTGATACAGATGTTTTCCTCATGTGGGGTTGTGGGGGTAATAAACACCTTGAGAAATAGGACAACAATTTCTTTGATCGCAAGAGATAGCTTCAGTGTAACTAAAAGAAGCTTGATTATGTCCCACAGCGTTAATATCATTTTCCTTTAAAACACAAATCAACCTGATTTCAATAGAAGATATGGATGGTGATTGGGAATGCCATAAAGGTATCCATCGATTTGCCAACTATCATAACAGAGTGATTCCTTATTCGTGAAATATGAATTGAAAGTTTACGCAAAATGAGTTGTTAAGTTGTGAAGGGGTAGTTTGTATAGATATCGATTATTGTCAATTTAAGATTTTAGTTTTCTATGAAGTTGCGAAGTTAACATGAACATGTTAGGTTTCGTGATCAAGCAGCCCTTACAAGTAACATTTACTTTCACCACTAAAATGCTTATTGTGTCTGAGAGATATCCACTTGCATAGGCAATATTCAAAATCGCTTCGATTTTTTATCACAACTTTGTAATTGTATAAAGAAATTTCAAAGCATAATTATACAATAGTTGCAAATTGTATTACCTACATATAACAGCAAACATATAACGAAGATTTCAATGTAAATAATATGATGGACAGTTACCTGTTTACGTTTTCTATTTTGTGGTTAAAGTGTATTTCATTCGTGACTATTGCAACTAATTTTTATAAGCTACATACTGTATACGTTATACGTGATATTCAAATGCGTAAATGCTTCTAATGATTTACGAGTTGTGTAACTTCATAAGAAAGACAATTTAAAAGATAAGAGGCAATTTATTACAGTCAAGTATGGCTTTTAACATACAAAATGAGGTGTTTAAACTGAGGACAAGTACTTGCTATATGTATACATTTCAGTAAACACATGACAAAACGTAATTTACTTCTATGCGTTTCAAGATGAAACATTATTGAATTACAGTGACAGAGAATAAATCAAATATGGAGGCCTGCGTCAACCTGACTTTATTTATAGCACAATACAACGACAATACAACAAAGTATTACGGACAGTTTTGTACATGTTGCAACAGTGTCGAACGTTTTAATATACAAGTTGAAAGTTCCGTTGTAGAATTCATTGTGTAAAAGGGTGGAGTAAAGGAGGCTACCTGTAATACAGATCCCTAGGGGGACCACTCAGGTATATTGGTGTACACATGCGTGAACAAAAAAACAAGGAAAATGTGTCATTTTTCTGAGCAACACGGAAAGCACTGTTCGCGTTTAGGGTCTAAAAACACCTATTTTCAACAAAAAAGGGGTGTTTTTTTAAATCTGAAGAAGAAAATCCACTTTAAGGGGGTAAAATTTTGGGTCAACTTGACTGCACTCAGTCTTGTTTAGGGGTGTATTTTTCAAGGAAAGCTATAACTTGTTTAGGGGGTATTTTGAAAACATTTG
Source organism: Ophiothrix spiculata (assembly GCA_000969725.1). NCBI lineage: Eukaryota > Metazoa > Echinodermata > Ophiuroidea > Amphilepidida > Ophiotrichidae > Ophiothrix > Ophiothrix spiculata. Next base: position 44,171 of record JXSR01S007875.1, read on the forward strand.
TTCGTGGATGAACAGATCCGAGCGTCCGTCTTGTGTATATTTGCGTTAACTTTATAAATTATGATGGACCAGACTAATTTCTTTTTCCTGATCAATATTTGTCGATTTTTTGATATCAGCGTGAGTAGAAAATAATGACATCTTCAAGAACCTAAACAAGCAGGTACAGTGTAATTGACATAAATATAGACGTTCATCACCGCTTAAAGTGAACTTGTTTTTTGGGGTCAACTTGACTGCACTCAGTCTTGTTTAGGGGTGTATTTTTCAAGGAAAGCTATAACTTGTTTAGGGGGTATTTTGAAAACATTTGTTCGTGGATGAACAGATCCGAGCGTCCGTCTTGTGTATATTTGCGTTAACTTTATAAATTATGATGGACCAGACTAATTTCTTTTTCCTGATCAATATTTGCCGATTTTTTGATATCAGCGTGAGTAGAAAATAATGATATCTTCAAGAACCTAAACAAGCAGGTACAGTGTAATTGACATAAATATAGACGTTCATCACCGCTTAAAGTGAACTTGTTAACATTTAATACCAAAAGTATAGGCCTATTGGGTGAATTTTCATTGCAATATTCTTGTAACAAAAATGCAATTGTTTTTCTAGAGCAATCATTTAATTTTCCTACATTTTCAACACATTTGAAGCATTTGAGTCTACGGTATTTCGAAACTTGAAGCAAGGAACTGTGGATATGGCACGTTGTAATCGACTTTTTAAAATGCAGCTGTTTTTACAGTTTATGTTTTTCATTGAATAAGAAGCATTGTCAGAAAACTATGCATTCTCTTTATCTATCGGATTCACTTTTATTTTTTGACTTTATTAGAAAGAGATTCCACAGAATATATTGCTCAAGTTTGCTGAAGTAATGCCACAATATCGTGGTCTTATTTTTAACCATTTGGCTTAAAATATGGTAGTAATGTTATAGATATATAGTATACCCAATATTTTTAGAAATTAGGCTTTTGCTAAGATCTCACAATTTCAACACAGATTAAGTCCTCTGCTTTCTAATAATTTACATCCAAAGATTCCCCAAAGCAAAATCTTACGGATACTGGTCATACTGGTACTAAAATAAACAAACAAAAAACAATATTTTTGATGCTTGAAAAATTGACCGAACTTGTCAACAGAATCAACACCTGTGCAATCAACAAAAGGTCAAATTTGCTAGAATTGTGAATTGGAAAAGATATAATTGACAATATCAAATGCAGCTGGGATTATTAAATTATCTATTGCATCGAATCTCACATTTTTACGCAGAATTATATTCTTTTTTAATTAAATAAATTTTTGATCTTAGGTTTAGGCCTAAGTATTTTTTAGATGATAAGATTGAAATTTCAATATATGATTATTTCAACTTGGACATTTTTTTAAGATTAAAGCGGGATGACTCAATTTTTGGAAACATTTCTATTTTTCAAGTTCCTACATTGTTATTGATAAATCTGCACCAAACCAAACTCGCCGAGTCAAGTTTATTTATTAATGATTATTAAAACGTTTTAAAATCATCAGGTGTTGATTATTTTTCACGAATGTCTGATAGAGTTTTTTTTTAGTAAAGTATCGTTTAATGACGTTGTATAAATTATTCAATGCATTCGATATAAAAGTTTGTTTGCAAAATATTTTTCCGGGTCTTTTTTTTTGAAAAATAATCAACGAATCTAATAGATCTTGATGAAATTTCAAATTATGGCTATGTAAATTTTCAATACGCAGTGTGCTCATATGCATTCAAAGTTCGAAAAACAAATTCTTAAGAAAAAATAAACCACATAAACAAGCATAGCTTGGAAACCTGTAAAGTCTAGGTAGGCTTTGTTTAAGGTATCTAGTTGGTATCGCTGAAGTCAATTCCATTAAAAGAATTAAAAAACTCTTGATGTAAATTAAAGATTTGTTCGTAGGTTTTGAGTAAATCTACATTATTCTTGATTTGCATTACTTTAACATTATGTTTCCTTATCATACTCCCATGCGGCATTGTATGTTCCGTTCATACCCTCTCTAGACTTTTTAAACATAGTAAAAACATGCAATCCAAAACAACCAAACTTTTGAATGAATATTTTGTAGCAGCTAGCATTATGTGTTAACATAAAACATTATTTGTTTTCTTTATTTTTTCTTCAGGTTCTAGATATCTAAAGCTGCAAAATTTCAATTTGCATCAAAGAACTTATCGTTTGTTACAAATTAAAGATACGTGGACCGTTCATTCATGACAGGTGATACATGTTGTTTAAATTCCTTATAATAACACTCACTATCTGCACAGTTACGCTATTTTCATACTCGAGATAAGCTGCTCTATCGACATCCATCAGACTGGACAAACGTGTTATAAGCTTCTTAGGTACGGGAAAGAAGTGTGAGGGATTTTAGAGAGGTTTCATGAAAGAGCATTTAATTTCTTTTATGTTAATGTATTTATACTTGCAATAAAAACAATATTTATGATGATATTTACAAGCGTCCTATGCGAAGCACAATATTATACAGCTAAAAAGAGGAGAAAAAGAAACAGATATGTGAACATATGGTGAATATGGGGAAACACTCTGTTTTCCCCTTTTTTCTGGTTTATTTCAATATCAACACAGAGAAAATACGCAATGAAATTGTAGACATAATCAAACGGTCAATGAGGTCTTAAACGATTACTAGTATGCCTTAGAAATAACAAAAAAAAAGGGGGGGGGGGAGGTTAAATAAAAGAAATATAAAATCGATGGTTTCAAAGATATAAACATTTTCATTGGCGGTTTATGTCCAAGCAAGGTAAAAGCTAAATGTAATTTTCTTATTGTATTTTTCTTAAAGACATATTCAATCTGAAAACCAACAAGTCAATTTTGTGACCAAAACATAAATTTATGCAGTCGTTCCACTGTATTTACGTACAGATACAAAAAAAAATTAATAATTATGTAACAATTTGACACCTAAATATCAAATAAGTCAATTTTTCCAGATCCTTTAATGCTCCTTTGAACACCATTTTGAATCTTAAATCGTTATAGTATGTTCTATTATCACAGTAACAACAAAAAACATACCTCGTATGCTGAAACGTTATTGTTTATGAAGCTGGATAATCTCATAAACGAAATTGATTTATGAGGCACAGATTTAGGAAGAAATTATCCCGGGGGGGGGTACTTACATTGACGGAAGGTACGGGTATGTGCCGCCCTCGAGACCCCCTTTTCAAGCCTCCTTCAAGATTACACCAGTTCCGAAGACCCCATTTTCAAAGAAAATGATTCAAAAATGTATTTTATCATGTTTTCAAGCTAATTTTGAGCGATTTTTAGCTCAAATCGTCGTATTTTTATGGGAAAAAAGCAGTTCCTGAGACCTCAATTCAGTTCCATAGACCCTCTTTTTGAACAAAATCCGTTCTGCAAGACCCTATGTTCGATATCGCGGATCTCACATACCTACCAAAATTTTTCCGAGTACCCCCCCCCCGGGGAAATTATATACTGCTCAGTATAAGAACTCGTCAGAAGAGCAAATAAAATCAAGGAGAGCTTGTGCATGTTATTTACATAATGACTTTATACAGGTGTCTTCACCTGCGGGGTCGATGCCCCGAGGGTCCGGGAGTCGATAGGGGTAATAAACACCCAAGGAAATAGGACATCTTTGATTGTAAGTGTATTTGAAATTATAGCTTCAATCAAAGCCCCTTCTCTGTAAAGGGACTGTGAATTAGTGTGCCTAAAATAATGTTGATTATATCCGGCAGCGTTAATACAAAAATCAATCTGCATTTGAATTAAGATACATGTTCGGCTTTCGAATGTCTTTAAGGCATTTTTGAAATTTCCAACTATCATGAAATGGCGATTCATTCCTTGCAAAGTGAAGTCAACGGTATTTAAGTAAAACACAATATAAATAGGTAAAGACTGGGAAGAAGCAGTGTACCTATTATTTGACTGCTATAGCTATTGCTGTTCCCAGGGGGAGGTTACTTACATTGACAAGGTATACGTATATGTGCCTGCCTTTTGGGGTGGGTTTTCACAGAATTTTGTACAGCGATCGGGTGGTTTTCATCTCAGATGAAAGATTTCCATAAATTGAGTGCTTTTGGGGAAAATTTGCAAAAAATACCAAATTTGAGTAAAATTGGGTGCTTTTAGATTAAAATTGGTATATTAATGATTAATGGGTGGGTTTTTGAGCCAAAAATAGGTATAGAGATGGTCAGGTTTTCAAAGTCCGGCAGGCACATACCCCGTACAAAGAAATTTGAAAACCCCCCCCCCCCCCGTGCTACTGTTGTCCTGATTAGATTTTTGTAAGTGTTTTCAAAAAATTGGGGGATTATTTAGCAACTAATCTGACAAGTAACATGTAATACATCAACTAGACCATGAGACCTTGCTGGAATAGCCTCATAATTATTTATTGTTCGTTTGGTCTTAATCCAAATTTTCATTTCAAACTAAATTTAAATTTTAAAAAATATCATTTGGATCAAATTTTATGAACAGTAAAATCAAGTGATTGTACCCACGGCATTAATCAAAATGCAACTCTAAGCATATCCTCAAATGTTTCATTGTAATTACCCTGCCAAAGGCTTTTGCAGGGTTCTGTTTTTCACCTGTTTCTTTCTTTCTTTCTTTCTTTCTCCCTGCAACACTTTGATGTCTCATAACTCTGGCATACAATGACCGATTTTCATCATTATTATGTTCTGAGCTGTCCGATTTCCAAAAATATCGGTCAGGGATATCGGACAGATTACAAAATATCACATTTTGAACATAATAATGATAAAATTGGATGGATTTTTTCGCATGATACTCAAAGATATTGGTCTCTCTATGAGTTTTAGAAATATCGAGCTCGACGCTGCGCGTCTCGCACGATATTTCGTAAAACTCATAGCTCGACCAATATCTTTTTGTATCATGCTCAATCCATCCAATTTTATATCAAACTTGGGTGAAGGGACCAGGGTCACCTCCCATTTATGTCACCTTACCCCTGACCCCTCAAAGGTCACGTAGGGGTCACGGGGTCAAAAACTTGATTTTCACGAACAAAGTTTCAACTCATGTACATTACATGGTATGTTCCTGAATTTTTGGGACATGAAACCATTGTCCACAAAGGTTATCGGATGAAAAAAATACCTGGGGTCATATGGGGTCACAGAGGTCAAATAAAAAAGGTCAAATTCTCATCTTTGTCCGATTTCAACGTTTGAGGTGTCAAATTGTTCGTCTTAAACCAACGATCAAAAGTGTCCATAGTGACCCCATCACCCGACCCTTCCTTGGGGGTCAAAGGTTAAAAGAAAGGTTAATGGAAAGGTCACATTTTCAACTATGTCCAATTTCGACGTTTCAGGTGTCAAATTGTTCGTCTTGGACCAACGATCAAAAGTGTCCATGGTGACCCCATCACCTGACCCTTCCTTGGGGGTCAAAGGTCAATAGAAAGGTCAAATTTTCAACTTTGTCCAATTTCGACGTTTGAGGTGTCAAATTGTTCGTCTTGGACCAACGATCAAAAGTGTCCATGGTGACCTTATCGTCCGACCCTTACTTTGGGGTCAAGGTCAAAAGAAAGGTCAAATTACCAACTGTGTCCGATTTCAAAGGTTAAGGTGTCAAATTGTTCGTCTTGGACCAGCGGTCAAAAGTGTCAATGGTGACCCCGTCATCCGACCTTTTCCTGGGGGTCAAAGGTCAAAAGAAAGGTCACATTTTCAACTTTGTCCGATTTCAAATGTTAAGGTGTCAAATTGTTCGTCTTGGCCCAGCGATTAAAAGTATCAATGGTGACCCCATCATCAGACCTTTTGTTCGGGGTCAAAGGTCAAAAGAAAGGTCAAATTTTCAACTTTGTCCAATTTCAAAGTTTAAGGTGTCAATTTGTTTGCCTTGGATCAGTGATCAAAAGTGTCAATGGTGACCCTGTTGTCCTACTTTTCGTTCGAGGTCAAAGGTCAAAAGAAAGGTCATATTTTTGACTTTGTCAGAATTCAAAGGTTAATGTGTCACATTGTTTGTCTTGGGAAAGAAATCAACAGTGTCAATAGTGACCCCGTTGTCCGACCTTTTCCTGGGGGTCAAACGTCTAATTTCTAATTTCCAAGCACAAAGTGACATATTTATTCCACACATAAAAATAGAAATTGGCAGGGTCTCTGTCACTTCAGGGACAGTTCAGTTCTTGTTGATAGCCTGTAATCTTACGAATGTGGTTTCTGGCAAATAGCAACTTTGTCTAGCGCACTCTTTGATCTAAACATTTTGTTTATAAGAATTACACATTCATGTGATTTGTGGTTGTTAAGTGTTCAATAAGTAAGAAGTTGTATGTTTTAAAAAAGAAGTTGTATACAGATAAGAAATGGTAAACAACAAGGAAGTCACGCGAACATAACTTACTTTAAAAGTTGGTAGTTGTCAGCATTTTAGTTTATTTGTTTTTCTGTGTCCTCATCGGGTCTTTCTGCAATATTATGAAGGAGGAGATTGTTCTTTCTTCTGTGGAGTTCTGTGGCCAGTCTTGTCTTTTTAAGATTATTAATTTCATGTTTAAGTTCATGGCGGAGCGTTGGAATTGTATCATCCCGAAGACTGCATACTTCACCATCAATATTATTTACACTCAGTGTAAGACCATCAACGTCCATTCTCAATGTAGCAAAGTCATTTTGTATAGATTCCAATTGGGACGATATTTTATCAAAGTTCCTTTTATTATCCTCTTTCAAACCAACCAGCAGGTTACGCAACTCCTCCATGGTGTCTATTTATCAGCAACAAGAATAAGTCTTGAGACAAGTCTATAAAATCACTCAGTGCAGTCCTTGGTTATTTTCACGTAGAAAGTAAATACAATCCACAATGTAGAAGAGTAGTCTTGGTACAAGTCTGTACTACGTGGTATGACTATAATACATACAACGTAACCTGTATAACATGTATACAGTGAAATACAGTCCGGAATACAGTCAGCGAAGACCCAAAAATGTCGAAAATTTACCTCCATAAGTTGATGATATTTCAAAAATGATGTTAACTTTGATCCATGAACAATACTTTATAGCATGATTCTATAAGAAACGTCGCAGACGGTATATTATCCCAGAAAAAAGGCGCCAATTATGAAGCGACTCACAGCAGCGTGTCTTCGCTGTATGCCGCCATTATGCTCATTTTTTCAATGCGCCCTAAGAAGTTATGTTATTATATTACAATGGCGATCTTTGATATTGTATATCAATATGCAGGCTTGCGTTGATCTCCTTTTATTCATTTAACACGTTGCAAGGACATTATTGTATATCAACGTTTCACGAACACTTTTTTGTACATATTTCAACAAATATCAAATGCTTTATGCCTTATTCTAATAAATGTGTATATAAAAATCAATGAGGTAAACGAAACGGTGATTTTATTTCAGCAACTTGTCATGAAATTTGACTGTAACTTGTGAGATTAAAAGGCGTAAAGAAGATGTAAAATAAGCCTGACCTTGAGAATTCTTGTGTTGTGTTAATTCTGTATATATGCAATACCAAAACTACAACATTGTTCATTGAAAAAAATTTGTTAAAATCTAGTATATATTCTGATTTTATTCAACATGAATGGGCTTTTTGCAGATTTATTGAGTCTCTTTCACTGGTTTTCTTTGCTTAGTAGTCGTGTTTTGTGTTAAATTTATCTTAATTCGCATAATAACAAATAACCTCAATCAATCAAGATGGTATGCCGTTCTGGATGCCATTTACATTGTCAATATATGGTGTCGATAATAGGAACGCTTCTAAGAATAGAAATGTATTAAACGTAAATAACAATTACAGAGTTCCTTGTTTATAACTGTTGTGGTATTAAATTAAAAAGTATCGCTGTCTACTTTGAAAAAGGTACTGGTTGTGAAAATATTACTATTCATATTATGGATCATATAATTATCAAACAATCATAGATATGTCAAGGTTATTGTAAGTAATGTCTCAGTAAATAGACATAATAAAAACTGACCATTTTTCCATGAACCTTTTAAAAACACATTCCTATATACTGATATACCTTTAAAACTTTTAAGACGTTTGGTCTAGTCTAATGGATTATGCTCAGTCGATATGAGCTTATCTAGACTACGCAAATAACATGATTGTGTGGGTACAGAAGGCTATCAGAAGGAATGTTAACAACGTGCATCAACTGTCATGAATGAACGGTACGCGTATCCTTGGTTTGTCACAAACGATAAATTCTTTTGTCTGCTGAAAATAAGCAACTTTAAATTTTCAGGGATTCAAGACAACAGTCACAAATATTTTTCTCACATCAGATGCAAATCAATCACTGATATGCCAATAATAAGAACTAAATTCTCAATTTAAAACAATCTCCCTCCTCCCCTTTTTTTTTCATTTTCATCCCTATAAAATGATCGCAGACATCATAAAATAAACATTACCGCTACCATTATGAAGTTATATCAACGGTTGCACTGTGTCTCTTGTGACTCGACATTGGTAATTACATGCCGGAAAACATTCTCATCAGTAATTCATTATGTAATGCTCTATTAAAGAATGCAGCGCACACCAGCATTAGAAATCACTGCAGTGAATGCTATTGCTATGGATGTCCACATCGTACTTACAAATTTGGTATCGAAAGAAATGTTTACATTTATTTAGTCCTCTACTACTTTAAAATTATTAATTATAATTATACATGTAGTAACACATCGTAAACTTGGATACAATTAAGGACCTGTTTAAGAACAATTATTTTTTTTAAAGTAAAGCTGTGTCAAATCATCTTTTGACACAGGCAGGATGATTGTTTATGGAGCATAACAGAACATGCATAAGAGAAATATTCTTTATGGAACATAAATTCAGTAAGAACGCAGAAGTTCTGCAATATTCATGGAGCGCTAAAAGAGATGGGCAAATTTACAGCACCGTTTACAGGTGTTTCCATCTGGACGCTTGATATGAGTAGTGGTTACCATAAAAGTTGGAAACGCCAGACTGTGAATTTGACACTTTACCATTTCCAGATACACCTGGAATGATAAAATAATTTATTTCATAGAATTTTGATTTTATACGCAGAACATTAACATTTTCATGAGTTAGTGGATCAATTTATCTTTCCTGTAAAAATTTAGTAAAAAGCAATACTCTTTTTCTGCTCATTTAGGGATTGATGACAAGCATGATGAAGATATGAAATGTTCTTTATCAGTTCATGACATTTGCCGATGTCAAATTATCGTCCGGGAAAAAACCCCATGAAAAATATAGATTGATTTGGTACTCGGGTATTATGAGCATCAAAAATTACAACCTGACTTACTGAAATGATAACATAAAAATGATTGTTCTTATAACAATGTTATACCCGAGATGTCTAGCTTCTTACGTTGGATTTCTGAAGGTCTAAAGCCGCTCATTTTCAGCAGGCATTGAAAGACATCGCTTTTGACAAACCGAGGTTAAATTATAGTCCATTCATGACATTTGTTAAAATTCTTTCTGATAACACTCGGCACCCACACAATCATGTTATTTTCTTTCATACATTAGATTAAAGCTTGTATTGATACAAACGTCTTTAAAAGGTAGAAAATAAATTTGTTGGATTTTAGGAAGTTTCGTGGGAAAACTGTGAATTTAGTTAATTTCATTTTGATGATATACCGTATCACGATGACATTGTCATATTCATAAATACTTGATCATTAATAATACCGTATTATTAAAACACCCATACTAAATAAAGTACCGCGTTAAAAGGAGCTAAAGAAACATGTGTAACTGTCATTCAATGCCACGGATAACTGTTGGCAGATCATGCAAAATGCGAGGGGCTCAGCTGCCGATAAGGCACATCGTAATTGGTATTTGAGTCTTTCCTGGGAAAAGTTCATTTATTAATATGAAGAATGGTATCTTATTAAGACAAGTACCTAAAAATTGATTTTTTAATTTTCTTATACCTTCTTTAATTTGATATCTGAGACTTATATAGAAAGACAATTTCAAATACAAAATGCATATGCATTCGACGATATATTTCTTTTGTAAAACATTCATTTCCATAGTTAAATTAAATAACATCACTTCAGATCAATACGTGTTCACCATGTACTAGTAAAATATACTGTTTTTATTAGTAGACATAAATCTAGCGCTGACTACTTTATGCATGAAGTTAACACTCATCTTCGCTTCTGAAAATAAAATTCCTTTTAGTATACTTCACGAACACTATTTTCCATTGATTCTGACACTCCTGACAATAAATACTGATTTCATTTAATTTGGAGCGACAATCATGACAATGCGAGTCATGTAAGACATTCATAACGCAATTATGTTGTTCTTGATCTATTATGCATAATGCAACATTTGAAAATGCAAGAGAAAATAAACAACACGTTTTCAACATGTTTAAATGTCGTATTTAATATCTCTATGGGATTATCTAGTATGAACTCAGGGAAAGAACAGATAGATACATTTATAAACTGGTTAAACATTTTCCGAATAATGAATAACTGAAGCAATTCTAAAGGCAATTTCCGTGAAAATGAGTCAAAAAGAATCAAAAAATTGATTTGTGTGTTAACTGGTCTTTGAAAATAAATCTTAATTGTACTCTTACCATTTAATGTTGGAGATTACGAGATGACAAATCAATATTAACCTTTGAATACTATTTAAACTTTGAATACTATTACGTGAGTGACCTAACTGCTTTCATTATTTCTGTTAAATAATCTTCATTGTGATCTTTCTATTCCAAGTTACAATGTATGAGTTGGCCTAATCATTTTTTACATTTGAATATGTTGCATAAGTCACCCAACTTATTTTCAATTAATCAAATTTAATACCAAAAATATATTCTTATTTCAAAATTCATCCTCTACACGCAATTATCTTCATCGCCATTTTAAATACTTAGCGGACACCATAAACATTACCGCTGTCTTAATGTGCTGTAATGTCAATTCAATGGACTGTACGATGTACCGGTATGCCGGAAAACATTGTCATAATCAATCCATTCTGTAATGCACTATTAAAGCATACAGCGCACACTAGCATAAAAAAATCACTGTTGCGAGTTGGTTTGAATTATATGAAGGCACATCGTTATAATTAATGTTCAAACCGTACTCACACTGATGATTGCAATACACTCACTATTCACTAAAAAGTTTGATAAGTTTCATAAATCAATCTCGATTTGTTATCAACAATATCATTTTCACACCCAATTCGGTATTACCTTTAGATTGAGTAATTTACTTCTACTTTAAATTCAAAAATATAGTTCAGAATGTCACCTATACATGGTGTAACAATCATTTCAATGTCTTTTCTCTATTTCTGTAGGTGACCTGAAAACCACAGTAAGGTTCGGTACCCCGGAAACGGTCAAAATATTTACAACATTTTTAAAGGTAGCAGTTAAGAAACCCATCTACAAAAATAATGGTCATTCACACGCATAACAATGGTAGGGACAAATAGCCCCTGCAGCAATGATCAAAATCACAAAAGACACAGTTTACGAAGAATTTTACCTTAATAAAACAAGATGTAAAATGGTGGCATTGTGAAGCTTTATTTTTTGTTTTTAATGTTCATGGTAGATACCAAGGAGAAACAAATTCATTTTTTTACTAAAAAATGTGGTGATGTAGCTTTAATTGTTGTTTTTTACATAAAAACGCACTTGGAAAAGTCATGCTACAGAAAAACACACTATGCTAATATTCGTAACATGACATCCTTTAAAATAGTGGGATTTTGGGTAATTTCTATCTGTAACAAGTTTACTTTATCAGTTGAAAATGACTTGTTGGACTCTTTACTTTCATTTCAACTTTGTTCTGTAACTTACATATAGTTTGGGTATACAGATGGTTGTTCATACATAAGGTGCACATATAATTTCAGGTGTAATGTCATTAGATATTTCACCGTTTCCGGTGTACTTACTGTGGTTTTCAAGTAATGTACAAAAATCTACAAAAGATAATGATATGATGGTTGCACTATGTGTAGATAACATTCTTAGCTATATTTGTGTCAATTTTCAAGTAGCTACCTTTAATAGAAAAAACGTTATGATACAACAGGAAGAACTCTTTAAATGACCCTCGTATATATGCTGTTGTTTAAAATAGATGTTAAACTATACCTTTTCTTGATTACATCTTCCACACAGTATTGTTTATGAAGCAATAAAGAAAAAATACACTACCGAAATATAGTTGTGGGCCACAAATTTAGAAATAATGCATAATCTATGGAACAAATCAAAAGAAAGAAATAAGTCGACATTGGCAAAGAAGGTAGAGGAGTTAGAGTCTGTTTACATAATGACATGATGCAGGTGATTTCTATTTGGGGTTGATAGGGGTAATAAACACCTAAGGAAATAGGACATGTGTTTGTATTTTTGTAACTGGATTGAAGGTATTGGAGCTTCTTTGTAGAATCCATTTAAATGTCAATAATTATAACATGGCAATTCCTTGGGATGAATACTAGTATTCATTCAAGTTTGAGCAAAACCAGGTTTAAATTGCGAAGAAGTGCTTAATCTTGTCTTTGGTTTTTGTTTTATAACCGATAGTGTAGCAGAACGTACAATTGAATCAAAATTCAACACCATATTCTATAAAGATGTGTCCAGAGCCGCGGTGCATGTTACTTGTAAGTAATAGTAAAATATATCAACAAATGTTTCGATGTTATTGTTATGGATGGATTATTCTGCAAATTTGTAAATCGCTCACATTGGTATTTCAATTTTTTCTTATTAAGGGACTTTGAATATTTTGTATATTGCACTACGTATATAAGTGTGTATAGATAGTTAGTTTTAGTATATTTAATTGTCGCAAAAATAGTTAATAATACCGATAAGACACGGTAAAATACAAAGACGACGCACGAGTAAGACATACAACAAAAAAAGTAAGAATTGGGTCGTTCGATATGTAAACATATATTTTTCATACACACTTAAAAAGATTTCCAATTATCATTTTTCTAATTTGCTTAAATTATTATTTAAAATTTTATTCTCAGCATCATTTGCTGATTTTTTCGATATCTGTGGGTAGAAAATATTGATATCGAGAAACACCATTAAATCTAGGAAGATATTTAGATGATACAATGTAGCTGCATTTGTCACAGATATAGATTATTTTGTGAGCATCTTTTCTTGCTTTTTCAATATCAGTGTAAGTAGGGAACATTGGCATCTTGTGCATCATTAACCGCCATTGAATTCATGATGAATGTAGCTGTATCGACAAAGATAAAAATGTTAATGAATATAAAAATGAAGGTTTGAGGACTCTTGTGGCCTTCTTTTCTTCTTATAAGGTCTCATTTTTTAAGTTGGGACCCAAACGCATTACATGTGTGTTTTAGTGAAATATAGCCTCTTCTTATATAAAACCCTCCGGATTTCCAAAAATATGCATCTTAAGTGCATATAAGTATATATACTGAAAGCTAATTGTGTCAGCAATTTGAAAATGTGCATATAAAGTCAAGCGTACAAGGTGGCTAAGAGTTATACAGGGTGAGACAAACAAAAATGTCGTCAAAATGATCGTTAATTGTTTGACATCCAGACAAAAAATAGGACTTGTATATAAAACATCAATGCGTTGAACATAGAGTTTAGCCTATTGCCCATCCGTACATATCAGAAAAAAAGTTCATCATCAACGATATACATTATACAGGGTGTTACAAATTTAGGAGTTAATTGCAGCTTGTAGTGTTTATATTCAGTGAAGTGTGTCCTGTGCATAAAGTTTAGCAAATAAGCATTGTATTTAACATTGCTTAACCTGATGAAACAAATATGAATCTCAATTTTGTTATTTGAGTAATTTTAAGATTGATTAAATTGATTAAAATCCTCCTCTTGTTAACAATTGATATAATTGATTTCAACTTTCTACCCCACGCCCCAAGACCTCATTACCATCCCCTCTATCATCTTCTTGAACTAAAACGTCATCTTTTTACCTCTTTTACCACTTATTTGCCCTTATATCCTCCTCCACCTCCTCTTTGATACAATTCCTTCTCCTCCTCCTCCTCCTCCTCCACCACCCCTGGCTAATTATGTTTATCGAACCGTAACTATTACTGGTTAAATTATTTTTTTTTTTATTCTTCTGGAAATGAAAGACCATTAATCTAGCTTTCAATTGAGCCCCCAAACAAGTCTATTTTGGTTCCCATAGTGAAAATATATTGAAAAAGAACATATATTTTAGATAGAAATGTAACAAAACCACCTTTTATTGGGTCCCAACTTAAAAAATGAGACCATAATGTATTGTAACGGTATCTATGCGCATTTGTCAAGAAAATAAATGACTTTTAAAAGCCACGAATACATTCAATACAACTTTCTTAGAATTGTATTCTGATTTTACAAGATTCAATACATCTGAATGCTAAAATGGTTTAGCTTATTTGATTATTTACCATAACAATGATGTTGTTTGTGGCTCCTGACGTTAATGTAAAACTGGAAAGACGAATGAAATACGCGTATGGCAAGCCAAATGCTCAAAATATAGAAAAAACTAAAATTATCACAGAAAACCCTAATTTTTCTCAGAAAATGACAAATACGCGCTTTGATCAGGAGAAACTTTTATAAGTACATGATACGAATTTGTTGTCCCCATTTTCATGAATTAAGAAATTCAAGTTTTATGTATGTGATATTTATTTAACCGTTTTTCAATCCACCTCTATAGACTCTGTCATACATTTGAATAATATCCACTTGACATTTTACAAAATACAGTTACAAGTACTAGGCTGCGTCTTTCATCCAGGATACTCTTCTTTTTATTTTACAATTTTCTTACACATTTTACATATAGAAAGTTTGATAGTGCCTATGATTTCCATGTAAGACAATCATGCTTTAAGTTTATAGTCATAAATAATTACCTTGCAGTTAAGAAACCATCTAAAATAATCTGAAATTGAATATAAAATATATTGGACTGGTAAAACGTGTGCTTCGCCTGTAGGTTCATCACCTCCGACGTGAACAAACGGTCAGATTTGGACAGATTACATGAAGTACTGTGAATTTGACATGATGTAATCGACGTTTTCAAATGCACCTGGGATGATAAAATTATTCATTTCTTCGAAGTGGAACCTCTGCATTTGAATACGCTATTACAAGAAAACCCAAACTCCACCAAAACTGTTTTTTGAGTAATACAGAAAAATGAATATCTTTTTCTGATAGTTGCTCAACCAATCAATTAATTGTCCCAAGAAACTTCAATAACTTAAACAATTTGGCAACATATATGTTTATATTATTTGCGTTTCCATGGCAACAGTAGAGGAGATTGTAATCAATGGAGTTGGGGTTTTCTTGTAATAGCATAACAAAATATGTATGTTTCATTAGTAAAAGATAAAATAAACAGTTGAGAATGTAGTGAAAATAAGATAAAATCAGCAAATTAGTGCTACCGAAGATTTTTAAAGGCTTATGCCACCATAAAGGGTGCTTTTGAGTTGTGATTTTGAAAGTCCAAGCTCATGTAGCCTATCATTGAGTGGACTACCATTGAGTTTTGTGGAACCCTGTATTGTGCTACTCTATCTATATCAATATAAAAGTATGCCAATAACGGAAGAATTATACCTTATGTGGCACTGCAATGTTCGTGTAAGAAACCCAAACTCCACTGACTTTGACATTATTTGCTTAAATAAGTCCTGTTAAAATGTAGTGTTGGGTTCATCTTTTATAGCACAGAAAGCCTGCTGTGGTAGGAATGTTTTGATGGGCATAACTCAGTATGACCGAAATGGTGGAGTTGGGCTGTTCTTGTACTGGCGTATTCAATTTAATTTCCTTGATGTTGATACATAAATTGAATTGGTAAGGCAATGGTGACATTATTTGATACATCTTTTTACTCTTCCTTTTAAAACCAAAAGATGTTACTTACCACAAATGCTTTGTTACGACCCAAAACAAGGATCAAGGTCAGAATTAACCTTTCGGGTTCGAGCTAAAAGCAAAGCAAGAATAAATACACTGTAAGTCAGGATTTTA
>JXSR01S007876.1:25799-54203 GCA_000969725.1 Ophiothrix spiculata
TTCTAAAACAAGATTGATGTAGGGGTTAAAATTGGTATGTCTGAAAAGGCTCGAAATTGTTGATTTTGATAGAAAATACCATATAATGCATCATTTTTTACCAATAGCAAAAAATTCACTCACATTATAAAGGAAAACCTCCCAAATTTTTATACCCACGTTCCTAATTTACGTTTGCTTTCTCCTTGTTCAAATTATAAGGGTTCAAAGTCAGCTTTATTGGCAGGTCACGTTAATAAAAAAAATCTCGCAACCAAGATTTTGTAATATCGAACACGAGATCTTAGTGTCAAAACTTGTCAAAATTAGGCTGATTTTACATGATTTTTGCAACTCTGCGGGGGGCTTCAGCCCCCAAAGCCACTGACCATACGACACACCGTTATTCGTTAAAAATAGGTCAAAATTCTAAATGTTGCTACATTAGGGTTTATTTAGAAAAGAAAATGGCAAAGAAGCTGCTGATTTCAACTGATTGTTATAGGTGTCAATATTTACCCCTATTAATGACCCCCTGAAAAATATGGTTCCCCAGCCCCTACCCTTCCTTACTTTTTTTCTGTAATATTCACACCTATACATACCATGATAGTCAGTTGAAATCAGCCTCTTTGGAATTTTTTTCAATACTAAACCTAAATTACGGATCCATTCTCATTGCTAATCCCCTCAATAGGCTCCATAACACTGGTGAGGATAATTGACAAAGTTGCATAGAATTGACAATGTTTTATAACATTATGAAAGTTTTGGACAATTGCCCAAGGTTGCACATTATTATGCTTTGAAGGATCCAAGTGTGGAAAAACTTGATTCCTGAGCATAAGGGTCAAATTATAGTTCTTTTTGATCTAGCCACCAAATATTTTGTGCAACAAGTCTTTGTTATCTTCTAATCTAACATAACTCCAATGAATCTTCTAATCAATAACAGATACTTAGTGAACCATAAATCACCAAACATTTCCCCCAAAATTAATACTCCTCACATGTGGTGTATTGATATTTCTTCACGGAGCCTCATGTTATTACAATGTATTAGGAAATACATTGGAATTATATATCAGATTATAAGATAATAAAGACTTGTTGCACCAAATTTTTGGTAGCCCATAAGAAGTGTAGTTTAACCCTAATATTATGATAAAATTGGATGATTTTTCGTACCATATTTATTGGTCTCGCTATGAGTTTTAAAATATTTGGCTCGATTGCGTCTCGCCCAATGTTTTTACAACTCATAGCTTGACCAATAAATATGGGCTCAATCAATCTAATTTTATAACAAAGATGCTTAGCACCCGGGGGGGATACTCATATTTCGGTTGGGTACGGACGCGCGACCGGAGTTTTCGACAACCACCCGTTTGGTAAACCTAAGGAAGCAAAAAAATGTTACCCATATGTAAACCAATTTGACTTAAACAACCATTATCTAGACCGCTCAATACATTTTCACAATGTAAATTGCACTTTAAAAGCCCAATTTGGCAACGGATAGGTAAACCAAAGGAAAAACTGGTCAAAATATGGTCATTTTTGAAAAATGCAACCGTTATGTAAACCATTTTTCAAATTTTTGCGGGGCATTTGGTAAACCTGGGAGGTTAAAAATGCAACCGTTTTTGGCTGCGCGTCCGTACACCCACCTCTCCACTAAGTACCTCCCCACCAGGTTTAGCAACCCCCAATTGCATGGTGTCATTTGTGCTCCACTTTCTGTAATTTTGTGCAACATTAGCCCAGTTCAAATGTTCTGTCCGTGCATAACAATGCATTTTGTAATCCGTAGTAAAATATTTTGTTAACTCATTACTTATTCTATTCACTGGAGTCAATAAGTATAGATAATCCCCACTTGAGAAATTGCAATCCTTGACAGTCCTTTTGTGTTTACACTATAAAAAGCACAACTAAAAATCTCTAGGCGTTATGCTTTTCGTCGAAGACAATAGCCTCTCCTATACTTTGATTGACGGGCCTCTTTTGTGCGGTAAAATTAATTCGATACTTCTATTGTCATTTACGATTTAGTTAACAAAATCCTTTGTCCTTTAATGAGATAACGGACAGAACATTTGAACTAAGCTATTGGGTAACTTCTTTTAACTGCCCGGAGGGGTAAGGGGGGGGGGTGTAACTGGGTAAATTCTGTCTGGGTAACCACCCCCGTTACCAAAAAAGTGAAGACCCGGACAGTTCTCGTGGCTTGCAATATAGGGTATCAAAATCAACTGGTACTTGCAAGTCTCACATAGGGTATCAAATTTGGCTTTTAAGTTCTTGATAGGATATCAAACTGAACAGCCAGAAGTCAGGTCGCTGAAATATCGCTTATTTTATTTTTATTTATGCATGAAAACTGACAGGAAATGCCGGTTTTTACATGCGTATGAATATTCATGAGATCGGATACCTTAGTTTAAAAAGCCTGTAAACTCGCCAAAATCTCAAACCAAACTTGCAATTAGAAGCATGAAAGTTATGAAAACATTTTGAAATTTTAAAAAAATGAAAAAATGGGAAATATTAGTGTCTTTTCGTGTGATTTTGCGAGCGTTTAATTTCCTCGAGTGAGGTCAAATTAGGTCTTTGCGTTTTACCTAAAATCTACGGTTCTGGACTTAATATATTTTAGCCACTTGGTCAAATGAGAGAGACAACACTTCTTTAGCAGATTTCCTAAAACATTTGAGATAAATCTGCTGAAAACACGTATCACGTAGGCAAATGTAACGCCTGGTCCAATGAGGTCAAATAAAGCATCAAATTTCTACGCAAAATATTATATAACCCCGGAAGTGATCAATTACGCGGCATTGTCTAATTGTTAGGTACATATAGGTAAAACACCCATTCAATGATAGTGAGATCTCGATAGCCTAGTGGTTTGGCTTTGGCTTTTGATTCTAGAGGTACCAGGTTCGAATCTCGACGGCGCCTTCTTTTTTTTTTCTTTTCTTTTTTTTCATTTGAAAACAAATTAGTATTTTTCCCATCATATTAGATTGATATTCCTTCAATAAACTATTTTTACTCAAGAATTTCTATAGATAAACATGATAAAATTATTTCCCAATAACCCGTATGATATGCACAGTCAGAGCCGCAGGTCACAGTCCCCCCCCCTAGACACGTGCTAAGAAAATGACGTCAGATTGGCCTGATATAGCCCAAGACCTTCGAAAAGTGTGGCTTGTCGATTGCGATGTTCGTTGTGTATATCGGGATAATGAGATGACCGACATCGTGTCCCTTTCGAACGTTTAGTTGTAATGAATTTTCCCTCGATTTATTTTCTGTTTTACATGTCTTACAGGCATGATATATTTTTCAAATTTCATATATATGATGTCTGATATCTCATCTTGCAGTTTGTAAAAGCATTTCACATACAATTTTGTAAAACACGCTACACGTAACCAGATTTGACCTCAAGTTTTAAAAGCTTAAAATTGGCATTTTTTTAAAAAAATGCAATGAAATGAACATTTTTTATTCTCCACTGTCAAAAATAGGCTTATCTTATTGAAAAAACTCTAAATATTTTCATCCATATCTTTATTTTCTTTTTGCACTAACCCCCTTGTGATTATAGGGGTTCGAAGTCCGAACTATCCGACAGGTCACATCGAGAAAAAAAATCTAGCGACCGAGTTGTCCTGGTATTCTCCCGGTATATACCCGGGAAATGAAAATTAAATTGCTCATTAAAAGCTCATTTGCATAGGCTCTGCTGCCTGACTGTGAAGAAGAATGGTAGAATTAATGACAATGGTGCCTTAAATTGCAAATAAAAGTGCTTCAAATGCCTAGAAACACTTAAGTGTTCAAATGGTTTACAGTTACATTTTACCTATAATTTCTTGAAATAAATATTCCATCACATTTGCGTACGTCTCAGATAGGGCATTCATCTGAACAGGTATGGTACCGGATAGGGTATCAATTCAAACAGATATGGTAGATTTATGGTCTCAGATAGGGTATCATTTCCCCCATTTTTAGTCTCACATAGGGTCATCTTCGGAACATGCGAAACTCGGGTGGTTACCCGGGCACAAATATCAGTTACCCCCTCTACCCCCCCTGCTTAAGGTAACTTTGCATAATATTATAACTTTGCGCAACATTGTATAATATTACACCAATATATATGTAACATTGCACAACATTGGGCAACTTTGCATAATATTATGTAACTTTGCGCAACATTGGGCAACTATGTATAATATTACATATGTAACATTGCACAACATTGCATAATATTATGTAACTTTGCGCAACTTTGTTATAAAATTGGATAGATTGAGCCCATATTTATTGGTCGAGCTATGAGTTATAAAAATGTATTTAAAATATTTCGAAACTCATAGCGAGACTATGCTCAGGATCCAAGTTTTTCCACACTTGGATCCTTCAAAGCATGATAATGCATAATATTATGTAACATTGGGCAACTTTGGATACCCTAATTTAGTATAATTCTTTTAAAAAGAAACAGTTCACAAATGCTATCCAATCCGCTTTGTACAATCAAAGCATTAATTCATTTATTTATACAACTGATACTGTAACATTGCAATATACAACTTCACAGCTATACTTGCTACCTGAAAATTGTCAAATATCAACGTATAAGAAACATGATGATGTTTACAATCAGCAATTTATACTGCCAATACATATGTTGATCCCAGTTCAAATCTACGGACAGCCAATTTCCTAAAGATAAAACTAAGAACTTTCCAGTTTTAGTATATAATATGTACGATATACAGCTGGCAGTATTTGTGATGCAATATGAGAAAACCCGACACATGTTATACCCTACTTGATTCTTAGGGACCGTTCACAAACACTTGTAAGGGGGGGGGCCTGATGCCAAAAAGGGGGCCCTTAAAATTTTTCACCCTTGTAAGAGGGGGGGGGGGGCTTGAAAATTACCACAAATTTTCTGGTAAAAACTGAGTTTACATGCTTTTCTATGGGTTGACCACTATTTTTTGTCGCAAAGAGGGGGCCCTTAATTCACAAGTTAAATTTTTCGAGGTCGAAAAGGGGGCCCCAAAAATTTTCTGAGATCATTTCTTCTGCATCAGGCCCCCCCTTACAAGTGTTTGTAAACGGTCCCTTATTTTGATTTGTTTGCATGAATTTTTTTTTTCTCAAAAAACTTCCTGCTCCCCCTGGAAATCTAATGGTGCGCCCCTTATTTTGTTTTGTCTGCATGATGGTATGTGCCCTGATAGGAGACTATGAAATTAGTCACACAACATGTGAAAACTTGTCAAATGGCAAAACTCATGTTATACAGTGGAACCTCTTTAACACCAAATCTCCTAACCCCAAAACCCTGATAACACAAACTAAATTTTCAAGTCTGTGGCACTGAATCAGTATGTAATTAATAATGGATAACACAAACTAAAATGTGTTAATTGCCCTACATATTTTGTGTTAGAGAGGTTCCACTGTACAAATATTAACCAGAGTGCGAGTGTGATTGGAGAAACATACCACCCCAAATTCAAAGTTTGATTATGTGGCCCATGAAATAGAATAATCATACATTCGATGAGGGGTGGTAAATTTTCCAATCATACGAGATAAATTTTTACATTTAAAATTTGTTTTATACCACTCCTACATAAATTCCACCATCATTACATGTTTTTTATTAACTCTCTGGTTTTTTGATTGTTTATGACTAAAATGTTTGTGCATCATATCAATTTTTACCTGTGGTAATAAATTGGTGAGTCCGAGCCATGCGCAGAGTGAGACCTTACACATTGTAAAGGTCAGAATCCTTTGATCCGTTTGCGGTGCGTTTTGCACTGTAAGGGTGCTGGTAGTTGTACATTGTATAATGTAAAGCACACGATTGAATGGTATCAGGACCTGATTATACCACTACCAGTACCCTTACAGTGCAAAACACACCACAAACGGATAATAGGAATCTGATTAAACATGCGTGTATTAACACTGCATTGACCGTGTATGCGTATCAACTATATCAAACAGAGGCATGATGGTAAAAAATGGCAAATGACAATAAACCAATCAGC
Organism: Ophiothrix spiculata; assembly: GCA_000969725.1. Taxonomy (NCBI): domain Eukaryota; kingdom Metazoa; phylum Echinodermata; class Ophiuroidea; order Amphilepidida; family Ophiotrichidae; genus Ophiothrix; species Ophiothrix spiculata. Next base: position 31,874 of record JXSR01S007876.1, read on the forward strand.
TGTCTTGAATTGATGTAGGATTGTTATAATAATTGACTGCTCATGGGGGAAATAAGTATGACTATTGCCCCCAAGTGATCTTGAGACTATAGACTATTACCCGATACTGAAGGTCAAGAGAAATAGCATGATAGTCTCAAGATCACCGAGGGGTAATAGTTTATATCATATAACACATCCATAGATTCTGGTCATTTGATTGGTTAGATTGCAACACATGACGATTTGTCATTTTTACTATCACTATCATCCATTTGATAGTCTTTATACTATCACTTCCGTCTGTTTGATAGTATATTAAAACTTCAGTATACAGTATTGCTTTCTACTACATGGGTGATGGGTAGGTACAATTGTAGTTTAAATGTGTTATCAAATGACTACACTCTATAGGTGAGTTATATAAAACAAATATTAACTGCTTTATATTCATGTGATGGCAAAAATATACCATCCCTCATTCAAAACGTTTCAAAAACATTCCAAAATGGTTTGATAAAAACAATACCAACTCTAACCTTTTCAAAATGTTTCGTAAACATTCTGTGTTTGCAACATTTGTGCAGATATTAGACAAATATCACCATGATCATGTAGATTGTGACATGTTGTCAGTTTTTCAAGCTTGCACCATATTTATATACAAGTATGTGATCAGACCTGATCTACCACAATGGAGCACAAAATGTCTCCATATAAATTCAGATGAAATTTTTTATCGACGGTAATATATAAAATTTCAGCTTTTAGAATGAGGCATCCTTGCCTTAACATATGGCAGACATACAAACTAGAGCTTAGGCGACGAAAGAAACCCTGTTTTATGGGCCTGACTGATGATCCTACATTTGCATTTTGGATGAATGTTTTTTTAAGCTTTGATAAAAATCATGTGAAATCAGCCATTTTTTGGCCAAAAAATGTCTTTTTTGGTAAAATTTTAATTCCCCCCCCCCCCCAATTTGGCAAAATTTTGGGCCAATTTCAAACAATTTTTTTTTTTGAAAAAAAATTTGCCCGACCTGAAACTTAACTATTGACTTGAAAGGTTCGTTCGCCCGTAAAACAGGGTTTGTTTTCAATCAACGCCTTAGTGTTATAATGGTACGAAAATTCTGTGTTTGTTATGTTTTGGTTGCATATCATCACACCACTAAAATAAATCGCTCATTTTTGCATCTACTTTTAAAATCCAGTCCAAACCAGCTTCCAACAATGAAAGGTCTACACGAGTGAACACATAATCATGTCTTGTTCATGGTCATACATTTGACTGATGTTAACTTGAGCACAAAGAACCGATTTAGGCAGATTATTGATTTTATTCATGAGATGAGTATGGCAATTATTTTAGTAGCATGATGATTTAGGTGATTAAGAGCACAAACATGTTAAATGCATTTTATGAACATAACCCTTAGCATCCTTTTAAAAGCTCGAAGAACTTTTAATGTATTTTTAATTTTTTTTGAAATTCATAGACATAATTAGAAGTGAATTTTAAACTGTTAAACCAAATGACATAAATGACAGTCATGCAGCAAACAAAAAAATGCTGAACATCCAGAATCTTCGGCAGATTCAATGTGCTGTCATTGTCATTGAACTCTATTTTGAAAACAAGCTCTTTGTTACATGTTTGTTTTTTTACTCATTAACGCGTGTTGTCAAGGTGTATTTTTCACTGGACGCAACATACTCCATTTCACGCAATTAGATGGTGTTGTTGTTACCATGATTGCCAAACCAAGATCATTGACCAGTCATCACGATCAGCATGAGTTTTGTCAGGTGATTTAAGGGCACAGTTAACCCCTCATTTTCAGAAATATTTTATGCTTTGTAACTTAGCAACCGATTAGTAAATCCATATAAGATGATGGTTAGGTCAGTTTTGGACCAAAATGTATGATTTTGGACCAAACGTAAAAAAAACCCTTGTTCTTGGCCCAATAAAAAACCCAACTAAATTTGCAAAATTAAAGTTAGACCTCTGTTACTTTTTAGAATCTAGAAACACATGTCTAGGAATGCATTTCTCAAATTTTTGACTAATTTTTGAAATATTTCCAAAATTGGCACAGATTTTTTTTTTTTTTGTCATTTTGATAATAATACATTTCTTAAGGATAGACTGTTACAGTACCCTTAAGAAGAAGATTGTATGAACATTCTGGACACTGTTTATAGACTCACCACACTGTATGCAGTGCCAAAAGGAGCATTCGCACAGCGGACCAACAGCTTTACGTGATTTCCGAACCAAGTTCTGACTGGCATGGAGCTTGTTTTGAAGATAGAGATTAATGCTGTGTGACTGAACAGCCTAACTATCATTTCTTATTATAATTTCACCTAACGTTTAATAAACCTACTCTGTCACCACAGATATGTTATTTTAATGAGGTTAACATCTTTGTTACGACTAATTTTATAGCCATGAACCGATATCTTCCTTCAACTACTATTGAGATGAAAAATTGAAATGAAAAGGCGATTTTAACTTTGGAAAGAAATAAAGATAACATCTAATATTACACGGGTCTGTAATTTAATATGATATTCATCTTAGATAGCTTTTACAGCCATTTTTATTATCTCATTAGTCCTATATAGTACATATTTCACTAACATGTTTTGTTCAATGCAAACACCACCTTCATTGCAAAACCAGATTGTAATTTTGCGAAACCAATTTCACTAAGACTATGTGTTTTCATCACAGTCTTAGCGATGGGTTTATTTGATATGGGTATCTTGCAAATGCATATGAGGAATCCATAAAAGAAATCAAACTATCGCAAATATGGCAAGTTAACAAAAATTCTTGATGTCACATTATATTTTTTTGTGCCATATCATTTTTTTTAAATTGTCAAGCCAATTTTCATTTTCATTACACAATAATTTGCTATTGCTCTTATTTGAAAAATGCAATAATCTTTCAGTTTTGCAATGATGATAAGAGTTAGTGATGTTCAGAAGAGGAATCCAAAATCTTGAACTTTTAGACCTGCACATTTTTACCCTTTTTGAAGTAAAATGTTAACAACGCAAGTGTACTTTGCTTTAAATTTTTCAACAGAAGCAGGGCAATCAATCTATGAGAGACACCACAAAATAACCAATTTTGAAAACATTTGTTTTGGGACACCCTTGTAACATAGTTGGCAGGTCTGCATAGTATTCCCTATGACTTTTATCTACATATTACCAAGGTTTTGCTTTAAACCCTTCTGTAAGTGGGATAAACTACAAACAGCCTTAATTCAAAAATGCCGAAATCATCCCAAGAGGTTTGATAATCATCCGAAGGGAGCAGGAATACAATTTTGAATTTGCTTCATATTGCTGTATAATTTTACAGAACTTTGGTTGAGGTCTAAAAGGGACCTTGCCATGCACAAAAATGCTCTATCAAACAATCCAAAATTGCATACATACCACATATCCTTATGTAAGTGCAAGAAGGTCGTACATGCAATAGCTGGCATTTTTCATAAATTTGCAATATTCTATGTGACCGTCCATCACAAACGAGCCATAAATGCAGCAAACTTCATTTTGCACTACGGTTGAAAATACATGTCAAGGTCGTAGTTTGCCGAAATTTATTTTTGACAGATTCACAATCCTTGTGCTTATTTCAAAACACCAGCTAAGTTTCATTTCCAGAAAATATGAAAAATATCTGTATATTTTGAGAAAAATCAACAGAAAATATTAAGCTTAGTAATCTTTGTACGCGTTTATCTCAGTTACACATTTTACTCCTTGACAACCTTTGACTGACTGGAACTTGCCTTCTAGAAATAACATGGTCTTTGCAAATATTCTAAAAAGTGAAAATGACAAGAGGCTGCATTTACGGCTGGTTTGGGATGGAATGTGTCATATAGTGTCCAGTTTTGGGTAAGTGGCTCTTAAAATGGTTTCTTCAGGTGTTTGTATCACCCAAAGATCTACTCCAAGAGCAAATTACAAATGGGAGAGATTTTTGATTGTGATTGATGAGGTATTCTTAGTCACTGAGTGCGTTTTTTTCACTCCCGGTCAAAAGTGTTTGCGCACGCTTAAATACAAGAAAAAACGTAATTATTATATCAAACGACAAAGACTCTGAAAAAAATTCATGTTTTTATATGTGCCTAATGTATCCAATATAAATTAATCTATGTTTCCTCTAATATTTGATCTTCCATAACCATAAAAATTGCAAATTTTTCCTGACCATATACAAATACACCACACGCACATTTTGCTATGTACGTGTGTAGTTTATTAGTTCAGTGCTCGATATCACCGTGTAACCGTAAAGAACATTTTCGGGTCAAAAGTTTTCCAAAAATGTGCAGTTATGTATTTAAACTCCGTTTTGGAATGTGCGGAAAAAATTATGCAGTATGTTTAGCACGCCATATTGTAAAATGCGGTAAATGCAATTCCTGTTGGGTTCTTTAGATCTATATGTGTAAAATATAAATCCGAAAAAATATGATGCAAATGATGAACAGTTCTCGAGATATGGCTGGTTAAAGGTTTTGTGCGCAAACACTTTTGACCGGGAGTGTACTTCCTAATAAGGAATTTTGGCCATCCATTATGAGATGATAGTGCGTTCAGCGTGAAACGCAGTGGAGCCGCGCGTTCAAAATCACGGCGCCATGCAGGTATACGCACACATCCGGCCCGAACAGCTTTACTGGGTTTGGAATATTTCATGTTTGAATAGGGGTGTACGTTTGTCCAATGATAATGTTTATAGTTTCTGGCAATAATTTACATTGTTTTTGTTTTATAAATGACTCAAATTTGTGACTAAGAATGAGAATAAAAGATTGCGATTTATTGTTTTGCCTGTCATCTATCATCTCATAATGGATGGGTGTACATTATTTTTTCGTAATGGGCAACCTCTGCGGGGGCACCCATTACTCAAAATAATGTACGCCCATCCATTATGAGAAGATAGATGACAGGCAAAACAATAAATCTTATCTTTTATTCTCTAATTAGATAAATATAACATATAGCAATCATTGCAGATACCACTTTCTTGCATTCAAATGACAATATATGCATTACAAAATCACTTCGGAGTACTTGAAAACTCAACCGGCAGTTGACCGACTGGAACCGCAGCTTCTGGCCGGTTGCTACTGTTCTATACATTGGCAACCGCCTATAACCGGTCCTAGATCCACCGGTTCCAGGCAGACAGCTGCCGTTTGAGCTTTTGAAGCAGTTCCTTGTATGCTCTTGAAGAAAGGTCAAGACCTCAACACTGTCAAAAATCCATGATACTATATCCTACGATCATCTATACCTTAGGAACAAAAATTGTAGTATTAAAATTGAATGCCTAAAACAGCATTTCAGCAATACTGGTGGAAAGAGGAGAAAAAAAACCTTATGGTACAAAATATACATACATGTATAACATTTACAGAGATGTTGAAAATATATACATATTGGTAACCCACTGGATTTTGGCACAACACTCGATGCAATATTTCTCAAAAATGGTCCGAGATATTGCAAAGAGTACAGTGCCATGAAATACCAGTAGGTTGCCTAAATAAGTGGCGGTCTTACTCTAAAGTACAGCTTACGAACTAAAGATAATAAGAGTTATAATTTTGCATTTTTTTGTGTAATGACATTTTTGAGTAATAATTTGATGCTTTTGTTTGTGGGTCAATTTGTGAATGCGCAAATGGTAACGCAAGCATACCTTTCTGAGGTTGTGAAAGACTGCGTCTATAGACCATATTCATAATTGACATACTCCAGCCGTTGATGCGAGTAAATCCACAGAATCAGATGGGGAACGGAACTCAGAGCGAGGGCAAGTAGGGTATATATCATACTTGGCATCGTTCTGAGTTTCGATTCCCCGTCCGATCCTGTGGATTTACCCATCAACATCGGGAGTATATCAATTATAAATATGGTCTATACTCATTATTTTGAGTAAGCGTTCACAAATTAAATCCACAAACAATAGCAATATTGTAATCCAGATTTAAAAAAAAACATGTGTAAGTTTAAATCTTTATGAAGTTTTGTTTGGTGTTTAACACTAAAAATTATAAAGCTGCATAAAAGGTGACACAAGAGTGCTGAAAATCCCACATTTTGCAATTCAATAACTGTTAGATGAAGGCGACTCAGCTGACAGCATACCATTTTGTATAGTATATAGCTGGATAATAAACTGGTTTTGTGATTAAAATGTTCTGTTAACAGGTTTTATTTGTTGATTTGTATTACAAACCATTCTGCATGTATGAGCAATGGCGTAGCTAGGGCCCGCGGGGATGTGGCCACCACACCATTACTGACATCCGTCGGTTAAAATAGCGCCCGTCGGTAAAGTTGTGGCCGGTCGGCGATACCTCTTAAGCAGTCAATCGGTCTGGGTGGCCATAAATCCAAAAATGTAGCTTCTTGCAGTGTGTCAAATAGCTAAAACCCCAGAGCTTCCGGGGGCTTCGCCCCCAGATCCCCACCTGGGGCCCTAAGTCGGGCCCCTGGACCCCACCCGTTATTCGCTCCACTCATTTCTTTCGCTCTGGAGCGTATACCGATTTTTAAACAATTTGTCGCTGAAATTATCCAATTTGACAAGATTTTTTTCCGCGCGCTACGCCCGCATTACAAATTATCATGATTTTCCTTTAACCATTTTGGCTCAAAAATTTGATTTTAAAAAAAAATTAGCCGCCCCCCCTAAAATTGTAAAACCCGCCGCCACTGCCAAAGACTGCACATCAGTAGACGTCGAGCAATGTTGCAGTGATGAAATCGCTGGGCTCTTGAATATTCCATTATATAAGCAGAACACATTGATAATACAAGTCAACAGTGAAAACTGTGTTAGAATAAATATGCTGCAAAATTTAACAAATCAATTGAGCTATGACTGACAAGTAATAGGGTGAAGCTAAAATTTACACATTTTAAGTTCTGTCCTGTCTTCTAATACTTACCTTTATACTGCCCTACCAAGGCAAAAGGAAGTATTGACCGCTTTTTTCAAAAATCACTTTTTTTGCATATGTACTCTATGCAACTCTATTCCTAAAACTTCCTTTTGCCTTGGTAGGGATGTACAGGGTGTCCCAAGAAAAATGCAAATGAATTTTATTGGGACACCCTGTATGGCTCTCTTACATGTATAGTGTATAAAGAATTCAGTTGATGAGAGCAACATTGCCCCTATTTAATGATTGTGTTTTTTATAGACTCTCTCGGTACACTTATTGGGACGAGTTAGGAAGACACGATTCCAAAGAACGCTGTCATTATGAACGACAATGGAAAGTGATTTAGGGGTAGCTGAATTTGTTTTATTACCCGAGCCGTTTTGCATTTGAGAACTGACATAGGCCAAACTGACATAAAATTTCCGAAGGCATGGTGTACGATTTTTAAATAATTTTGAGACTCAAAAACTTCCTTCACCTCCTTATTTAAATACAGTTGACATCAACTATATAGTAATGGTTGTACAGTACATGGTACAAAATATTTACTACTGAATAACATACAGTTCGGTAAGGTCGTTACGTAAAGGAATTCCTTCACGGTTCGATTTCCGTAAAGGAATTCCTTCACTATAGAGTAAAGAAATTCATTTCACGCTACTTTAAATCAATTTTTGGAGCAACCTATGAAAATCAAAGTACATTTTAAAGAATTTTCATATTGAATGGGACTTATTCTAATAATTTAGCTATGAAATTTTGAATTCTATCTGTGGAAACCTTTTGTTTTGTTTAAAAATTTGCAAACATTTTCCGCATATAAAATTTCATAGCTAAAGTTTTAGGATAGGTCCCATTCAATTTGACAATGCTTAAAAAAATGTTCTCTGATTTTCATAGGTTGCTCCAAAAATTGATCTAAAGTTAGCGTGAAGGAATTCCTTTATGGAAATTGAACCGTGAAGGAATTCCTTTACGTAAAGGAATTATGACCTTTCTCGAACTGAGATTTCTCCTTGAAAATCATAAATGAAAACAATAATCAAATAGCCCATGCTGTTTTCACATTAACAGTCACAAGTTTATCTTTGAAAATCATCTATCAAAACTTCAATCAAACAAAGGATTCTGTTTTCATACTTATAGCTCAGATGTTTAACTTTGAAAAATCATAAATCATAAACATTGATCAAACAAAACATTCTTCATAGTCACAGCTTAGATTTACTTTAAAGTTGTATTTTTTTAAATTGTATCCAAGTTCTTTTCAGCTTCACTTTGAAAACTGAACATAACATACATAGTGAACTTAAACTCATCACCTATTTTAATCCAAGATCATTAATTCTTAAACAAAACCAAAAATTCAGGTAGAGGGTATGTGCATCATCAATTTGACAAGAGGCATAAAAGAAATCATGCATATGTGTGGCCTACAAAAAACTGCCACTGACAAATGCCAAATCAGAAGCTGGGCATTATTTTGACAGCAATGTCATATCGTTGAATAGATTCATCAGGATCGTTGGAATACATGAGTGATAAATTCATTGAAACTGATCCAAAAGTTCTTGATGAGATCCTGCTTAGTGAAAAATCAACTGGCAACACCAACATCGTCCCCAAGAGACAACAAGCAGCATCAGTCTCATCTCAGTGTTGACAAAGGCAACAGCGTTTGCCGAAACGTACACAAAGACAGTGAACTTTTGGATCAGTTTCAATGAATTTATCATTCAAGCAATGTCATATGTTTAATGCCAATTGATACACATTTTACAAATATGACTCTTTGAAGGAATAGATAAAATCATTTGCCCTCTGATCTCAAAACCATGATTATGCTCAAAGCAAGTAAGGCGAGAGCAGAGTCATGGTTTTGATATCAAAAGGAAATAATTTTAACCATTCCCAAAACAAAAGCAGCCAATATTTGTTTTTATACTTCAAATATATAGATTTTTGTTAGCTGATTGACTAAAAGAACCATTTTAGCACTTCACCACTCTCGAAAATGATCTACACTATATATTTCTTCTTTCCATGCCTTGTTCTGGTTTCAAGATAACAATATGTGTCCCGCCGCGGCAAAAGGATGCAGTTGTCGGCTCGTACATGTTGCTTATTGTAGCATATCTGATGTATACAACTAGTATACATATGATATGCTACAATGAGCTACATGTAGGAGACGACAACTGCATCCATTTGCCGCGGCGGGACACATATTACACATCACAGCACAGGCTGACCAAGAACTCTTATAGTCACAAACATAGCATGTGCGTTACACAGCACAAACTCTGTGGATGGTACAGTAAAAACTATAACCCTCACAGATAATTTTTAGCCAATCAGATGACTGTAATCTAAATATGAGGTATAAGATATTATACTTTTTAAACGTATTGGAATTACACAAGATGCAGAATTCTTGTTCAAGAATGAAGTTGGACTACGATACATGATATTTTAAATTTCTGGCCACTACTGAATTCTTGAGAGAACTTCTAACCTAATGAAACATACTGATTCTATATGTACTGACTGCCACTTTTATAACTACTCTGATTTTATCTTTGTTCAGAGCCAGCTATACTTTGGAGTAAGATTATTACCGATTTAGGCCTATGTATGGACTTAACTATGATGCTACGGTTCACTTCACTGATGACCCTTATCATACGTTAGCTTAACCTGAAACAGAATCACAACCTTAATCAATGTTGCCCAGAGTCCTTCCTCATTAATTTGTACTTTTATCAGTACAATAAATTCCATTTCAGAACTGGAAGAAAATTGATAAAAAGAAGTCCATCCATTGATTTGGAAAACCTCATCAGGTCTATTTCCATGATGCAGTTTTGAAGCTTCATTTCAGCATCATTGTGGTTGCATCCAAAATTGCGACTTAGCGGTCTGGTGTTGCGACGACGGAGGTGGTTGTATAGCCTCTCTCTGAGAAATAGGAGGATAAAGTCTCTGTGGTGCCCCGTATTCCCCACCCCCAGCATTCCCCCCTCCCACCAATTGTTGCTGAGTTAAACTTTGGCTGTAATGGGTGTCGGGACTCGAATAGTACATCTCTGGTTTACCCTGCATTGAATAAGGAACCGACACCGAGACTGATGATACTGGCACCGAAACAGGGGGCGCCTGCATATGTTGGTGATGAGGCAACCTGTAAGGCCCGCCCTGCATACCTGAAAATTGAGGGGGATTGTTCTGATATAAAGAGTGGTGGACACTCTGAGGTGAACTCCTGTGCAAGTCGTCATCATCGTCAGAATCGCCATCGTAAGACACCAGGCCTTTCATTCGTTTTTGCTTTGGTTCATCGGGTGAGGGCGCTCTACCTAGTTTTGCTGTTTGTTTAAAACCAAATTTTATTATTTTTGATTGTTTTGTTTTCAAAACCGAATATGAAGTCAAATAATTTAGTTTTCAAATGAAATTTAAATCAAAGAAAAAAAATGTTTTTAAAATCATTTTTTCGTTTTAAAATCAATTTGGATTAAAAATTTGGAATTGGATTAGAGAATTCATCGGTTGGCAAAAAAGAGAAAATGGCAACAAATTAATTGTTTGTAGGAGAGAAAGAGAACAAAGTTAATTTGCAATATTTTTTGTGTGTTATGTAGATACCGTATAACGTCAGCCATGTTGAGACACACATAGTGTGGTGATGCCGGCAATCAGCCCAAACAGCACATGCAAAAGAAAAGAGATACACAAAACATGGAATGTGTTAATATGTGTTCAACAGTGAAAACCAGCGTGGGAGTACAAAACTTTAGTGGTTCAAAATGATTGCTTGATATCAATGAGCCAGTATATTTTTGTTCTTTTGAGTTTTGTCCTTGGGCAAGATAATTTAATCTTAATTTCTTTGTCGGCCCAAGCATTATGTAGGAATGAATCTATGGAGCATTGCCTAATGGTTTGTTATCCTCCTAAGGCAGCAAGCAGTTTTTTTGTGACAAGAGAATGAAAATACTTAACACTAAATTCTATCTTCAAAAATTTAAGAAAATTGTGCAACTCTAGAGACTGTAATAATAGTTTGAAAAGTGATTCTTAAAACAGCTTTCTTTTTAAGATCTCATTGGTTACAGATCTGATTATTGATCAAGCAATCATTATATTTTGCAGAGAATACAGAAAAGTTACTTGGAATATCAATTGCATCTTAGCATTGTGTTTAATTTTTGACATCAACTCTACGAAAGAGAGACCCAAAATTGTCTCTCACCTTTAAGTCTCTCCACAAATAAAAAATGTTTATTTCATCATTCACTTCAAATGAATTGATTTTATACAAGTAACCCTACTAAATATCCAACTGCAAAATAAATCAAAGTAACACTCAAGGTATTAGCTAAGAGAGAAATCAGGAGTTACAATACTTGTACATAAACTCTGGACCACGCCTTTTATGTGAATGTTTTTCTTCAAAATTATTCAAATCCTCTCCAGCAGCTCTTAATGGACTCACCAGGTATACTATCTGCATGCAGCGCCCCAAGAAGGAGCATTCGCACAGGGGACCAACAGCTTTATGTGACTTAGGAACCACAGAACAATTAGAGTCAAGTTTCTTGCCCAAGGAAACAAGGTCCTATCGGTAGTGCCGCCACCGAGGCATATATATAAATAAACAAATAGGGTAGATAGGGGCATGCGACTTTAATTTTTAATCATGGTCCTCTGAAGTATATGTGAGCAAGATTATAAAAGTGATGGAAAAAGTTTTCAAATTGCAATTTTGATTATGGTCAACATTTTTTAAGGAACCAAAGAAACATCTGGGAGTTGATCGAATCATTTTGGTTTGAAAATCCTTTCAGGAGTGTGATTGTTTTTTTTTTTTGATGTCTGGCATGGCGTGTTCAAAGTACTTTCGATGATTGCACATACTCAGTCTTAAGATATTTTTAAGCACACGACTAGGGATTGCGTATATCAAACCATGGGCGAGTGAAGATATAGCTGGGACCCTGAACACAAAATAAAAGTACTCATTATTATTTTTGATAAGGGTTACTTGGATTCTTCTTGAGTGTTATTTGGATTTTGATTAGAGTTTTGCACTAACACACTGGTGCCCTAAAGCTACAGCATGTTATTATATTCTTAAACTTTGAGCCCGATTTCATTACCTTCTCTCAACTTGCACTATTAGAATTCTCTTTTTTGTCATCTCAACTCAATCTAGAAATATTTCTTTAGGGGGCATTGGACAAGTTCAGCATCATCCCCAAACTTTTCTCCATGCATTTTGAGATTTTTGCATCATTTGAAGTATTAGCAGTAATAATGACAGCATGCAAAGTTTCATTGTCAAATTCAAACCCTATAACCAAAATATTAGATATCCTTTTATTTTTTAATTATCGTTGTTAACAACGATAAATACTGTCCTCTATAGTAGAATTTTTAAAATTGGTCTTTTTAGGAGATCCAATGCAAACTCCAATTTTCTTTTGATTTATCCGCAATCTATGATGTGAAAGGAATGTTTTACAAACAAATCTTTGGCTCCTTTTTGATATATAGCATCGATAAATACGTTTAGAGAATAGCCTCATAGCCAAGATCAACAAACAAAATAAAAATTCAAATTTTTGACTTTACTGAATGTTTTGATCAAAATTTTCCCAATATCTGGTAACTGACCTTTATTTTGTAACGTATGAAGTGTAAATCATCAATAGATTAAATTTCGAAATTTTGTCCAATGCCCCTTTAAACACAGACATAACCTAACTCTACACATCCACAACTAATGCCCACACTTACACCCCACAATCCCACGCAATGGCTCATATATTTTATTCAATCTCTCTCTCTCCTTCTTTCTTTCTCGCTCTATCTCGTTAAGTACTTTTAAAAATCAAGATTTTTCTGAAAGCAGCAAAAATAATATTAATATCAGGAGAAAATATTTTCTTCTTGTCCTTGGACGGATTATACATCCTTGAGAATCCTACTTAAAAAAAATGATATAACCCCATCCATAACCCCAGTTCCTGAATCAAAAAGTCAACATTATTTGTCCATCACATTTCATTTTCCAAGCAACTTCCAAGTTCCGAAATCAACATTTGACGAACTTCTTGTAAAATGTGTGCTTCTTGAAGAGCAAAATCTACTAGAGATATAAGTTCCAGGAGAGTGCAATGGGCAAAACGATGGGATTTAAAGCATGTAAGAAATACAAAACAAAAAGCCCCTGAATTTGGCGAGTCCCGGCCATACATACATAGCCCAGCACTAAGCTAGAGAACAACACCGATTTCATCAAACTACCGCTGGATTATAATCCTCCTAATCCTAATAAAAATTGTGGAAAAATATCTTGCAAAAGAGGGAATTTTTTAAAATTATTTTTTGGAAAAAAAAAAAAATCCAATGCACAGAAGCTTATTAGGTCTTTGTGAGCATATTTGGTCTTTGCAAGTCTTCACTGCACAAGCTGACTGACTGCCCCAATAACATCCTACCTTCTGCCAATAGCTCAAAAGAATGCAACATACCTGTTTACGGGATACAAACCTACAAAAGAAACTTTGCCGGATTAGTAAGTGTTTTATGTACAGTGTATCGGCTACTTACCTGGAGGCAAAGCCGGAGGTGGCATGAGTTGTTTGTCTCTATCCCCACCGGTTGGAGGTGGGCCTAGAGGTGGTGGCCCTGGCAGGGGTGGTGGTGGCATTAGCCTGCAACAAATAACACAAACAAAAGAATGGGATTAAGAGCACTGAAAGACAGAATCCATATGCAAATTGCTTTTTGATGGAATGGTTGACGTATAAATTGTATCAATATGTTACCGGAATTGTGTAATTGTGTTCAATTTTTATAATAAAAAACATCCTAGAAATGAACCATTCTCCTATTTTAACTCCATTTGAGTTCAATTTTTATAGCCCTTTGCAAGTTATATCCAGAGACAGATTTTATGAAATTATTGAGATTTTCAGAAGTCTTGACAAAAATCTATTTTATGCTAACATTTGAAAAACTTATAAGAGAGCGTATGAGCATAATATATACCTTGCCGAATTTACATCTCTACGACTGACTGATATTCAAAAAAATTGTCCTTTGTCAATCACATTCACAAAGAAACAGTTACACATTTTTTGTACGTATCTGTGTTATCAATAACACTAGGCATTTTAATAAAATATAATCATCTGATTAGTTTTGAGAAGAAACGGCATTAATTGAGAAATATAAGTTAAAGCCTCACATACATGTATACAAACATATAAGTGCAAAATTCAGCAGGTGATTATTAGTTAATGTAAGCAAATACTTTTTGGTGAATTACAGCAATTATTTTTTGTCTCGATACTGGCTAATAGGCCATTATTCACTACTATACAGTTTGGTGTAATTCACCATTCACCAGAACCTTAGTTGATAAATGAACAACAAATTAAATCCTCTACACAGCATAGGATTTGTGTGTTATCAGCTCCCATTTTAGATTTTTGTGATTATCAATACTATAATGTACACTCTATACACCTTGAAGTACAAACCAGGGGGGTAGGAAGTGATGTCATCAGATTTTGGAACTCCCATTCAAAAAACTTGAATTTTAACTAACGCTCAAAAATTTCATTTTATGCCCTTACTTAGTGTATAAACATATGCAGATTTCAAAACCGTTGGGGTCGGGACTTCGACCCCAAAAACTTAAAAGATATTTTGATTATTTAAAGAACTACTTTTCTTTTTATTTACGCATTGAAATATACGGGCGATACTACGGATGCATACGCATCAAATCTGAGTAAACAAGTCTGGTAAACAGGCAATTTAGTACGCGGCCATCGTCGTCTGGTACAAACCAAGTAATTTGACTGTCACAATATATCCATACCACAATTACTTTCCAACAACAGGAAGATTGTCAAGAACTTCCAAAATTAAATGCTCTAGTCTCAACCAAATTACTCCATCAAATTTAATAAAAAAGACCTCAACAAAGATGGTGTGCAGTTATTGTCTAATTGATGCCTTCTGATGAGTTAGTTGTAACGTAACAGAAACTGGCAGAAACTAGCATTGCTTTACTAGATAATTAATTAAATTGTGTTACAGTAGAACCTCCTTAACACAAAATCACTGGGGCCAAAGAGTTTAGTTTGGGTTATCAGGATTTTGTGTTATCCAACTGATTTCACATAGGAAATCAATACTTGGGACCCAACAAACATTTTGTGTTATCAGGGTTTTTGTGCTAAGAGACTTTGTGTTAACGAGGTTCCACTGTAGTTTGTATTTACTTAGAGAATAAAGTAACAATATATTGTTTTGCATGTCATTTATTGTGCCAAAATGGATCAGCATACATACATTAGGGTTGGATATCAGTTAACCTGGTGTCCATTACGAAAAAATTGAGAAAATGACAGCAAAACAATAAATCGTACTAATTCTCATTGTTAGTCGCAAATTTGAGTGAGTTTCAAACTAAGAATGATGTTAATTATTTGCCAAAATTTATAAACATCATTGAAAAAATTGTTCATGTATAAAAGATTCCAAATCAAGTAGAGCTATCCTCACCAGATGTGTGCATATATCAACAATACGCCATGATTTTCAATGCACAATTCCATTGCGTTCAAGTCTTAACAGGCCTGTCATCTTATAAGAAAGCAAAATCACTCTAAATGATTGAGAAAAAATGTATCGTTTAACTTGCACTAACCATCTCTTTCCATGGAAGTATTTGTCAATTTTGACTGTCTAACATATACATGGGTCAAATTTGCTTAACATTAACATTTTCAGACCTCGAGGCTACCTGTCCTTCTCCAGTGGGATGGGCCGGGATGAGTTAATATAAGCAAAACACATTACTGGATGATGATGTGTGAAGCAAGAAATACAACAAATTTGTGGAAAACAGGGCAAAAGTATGACATACATTTGACGATATCGGAAGTTCTGGACTGTTAAATTCTGTTCCCTTATATCTTCAATTTGTTTGCGAGTTAACCTGCGTCTGGGGACCATAACCCTATAATAAGGCACATATGTAAACGCCCTGTCATTAGTGATTGCGAAAGTGTTTGAATAAAGCTGATTTGATGGATCTTAATTGAAGAACCACAAAACCCATCCATATTGTAATTAAATTAAAGATGCGATATCTGCTCTATTTCCATTTTTGTGGTACTATGGTACTGGTGGAATTCCACTCCAGAACACCTCAGCTTCCATTTATGCCCTTTAATTAGAGTTGTATGCATATTTATGTTCAAACCAAACAACCAGATTTGCAATATATGACATCTGTTTAAAGAGTTTCAGGAATACCATTCAATCAGGGGGGTAGGACGTGACGTCATCAGATTTTGAAACTCTTATTCAAAAAAATTGAATTTTAACTAACGCTCAAAAATTTCATTTTATCCCTTACTTAGTGTATAAACATACGCAGATTTCAAAACCGTTGGGGTCGGGACATCGACCCCAGAAAACTTAAAAGATATTCTGATTATTTTAAAGAACTATTTTTCTTTTTATTTACACGTTGAAATATACGGGCGATACCATGGATGAATACGAATCAAATCTGAGTAAACAGTCCGGTAAACAGGCAATTTATTACGCGGCCACCGTCGTCTGCATTCAATAGCCCAGTTTTGTAAATGGATAACGATGCATTTTGCAACAATTTTATTACCCATTACTGATTCTATTCACTGAAGTCAATAGCATAGATAATCGAGTTTGCAATCCCAAACAATTCTTTTGAGTTTACACGAGCTAAAGCAAAAGCATAAAGCCTGGTTTCTTTGGTTTTGATTTTGGTTCTGGGAAACAACAGGCTATCACCTTCTTTAATTGGCAGGTCCCTTTTGTGGGGTAAGACCAAATTGATACTTCTGTCATTTAAGAGCGTAATGTTGATTCATGAAGAATCCACAGTTGATATTCAAATTAGCATGGCACAGCGTTTACGTAAGTGCGTTTACGCTGTACATAAGTCGGCGCACTGCTCATCGCGCGTCTGGCACTTATAGTGCGTGCAAAAGCCTGTTGCTTGGAAAAAATTAAAAACATCAAAACAGCAAACATTCACAAACTAGCACTTTGTTTCAGATTATGCAAAATGTTTAAATGAAGATAACTAGTGTATACTTAGGCCTATCTGTTAAATTGTAAAACATTTAAAATTTGAACTTTCATACGTTTTCAGGAAGATTTTGTTGAAAGGTATTCAAACACGCCACAGAGTTGTTCATCGCGAATCAACAACTCTGCATCCGATACGTCTGCGTATTTTTATCGCGCGAGGGTGGCTTATTTCTATCACGCTTTAAAAATACACAGACGCATGGATGCATCGTTGTTGATTCATGATGAACAACTCTGTGGTGTGTTTGAATACCTAATTGTAAACTAAATCATTTGTTTTAATGACATCACTTACAACAGATTTGAACTTCAAGTCTAAAAATATCTGAGTTTTGAAATTGTGTTTTTTACCCGATAGAGAGACAGATTGACAAAATACTCTTTGGAAAATTAAGTCACATGGATGTCTTGACCCCATGATGACCTTTGACCCCACTTACATAGGGGTCACAGGTGTGCTCTACCCAACAACCATTGTGTCTAAAATCCCATGAAAATCCAATAAAGTATAAAAATTTGCTCTTATAATTCTGACCACCGAGGGTCATTGACTTCTTAATGAACCCTAGATGACCACTGACCCCACTCAAATCGGTCATGTTTGCCCCTACCCAATTATTGCATTTAATGTTTCAAGAAAATCCAATAAAGTTTATGAAAACTGTTACCAATTTAGTTTATTGGGTTAACAACGTTGAATACGAACACACATCCCTACATTCCAAATCCATACAACGCACTGCCATGACCAGAGTAACCCCTGTGTGCCTCTCTTTCAAACAACACAAAAAGTAGGAATTCAGACAAAAAAAAGTCTGAAAAATGGAATCCTTTGACTTCTGTGCATGCTCAAAGCAGTGAAACGTACTGGATGCACTATGAGTATATTCAAAGATCACTATCATACAAATAACAGATTTGCCCGACATCAATCCCAATTCAAATTTGTTAGCATATAAGGTCAATGTTTGACAGGATAATGTGTGACAGTGCCATAAGCCTTCTACTACTAACCTTCTGTCATCAATATCTCCATGAACCCCTGCCATCGATGTCGGAGGCATCGGAGGCGGCTGACCCTGGTGTCCTGGAAGCCGGTGTTGTGGTGGTGGCCCACTGGGAGGTGGTGGAGGCCGCACCTGATGCCCCGGACCCTGATGCTGTGGTGGTGGTCCTTGTCCTTGGTGTGGAGGCTGTCCCTGTGGAGGAGGAGGTCCCTGAACTTGGTGTGGTGGAGGTTGCCCTTGATGTGGAGGTTGTGGTGGAGGTGGCTGTCCCTGGTGAGGTGGAGCCTGACTCTGGTGCGGCGGAGCCTGACCCTGGTGTGGCGGAGGCTGTCCCTGGTGTGGCGGCGGCTGTTGCTGCTGTATGGCACTGGTCACTAAGCTGGACGGAGCACCTACGAGATTAGTCAAGTGGGGAGGACCATGCTAAATGGGATAGGGGAGGAAGAAAACAGTGTTAGTTGGTGCCCACGCAGTGGAACAGAATAAATAACCTGGCTTCTTTTACTGCTTGCTTGCTTGTTTGTTTAGCACTTAATCCCCTGGTGCAAATTTGGACATATATTTAGAAAGATCACTTAAAAAACTGCTTTGTCATTTCATTAGTCTTTAAAATCACTGAAGTGTTGATTTATTGCACTATCAACTCAAAAGCAGGATTTTTTTCAGAAGCAAGATTATTTAGCTTCAAAAACCATATAAGCTGAAATACATAAACTTTATAGATTAGTGAAAACTTAAAAAAACGAAGAAAAAAATGGAGATTATTTCATGGCAGTCCTGATGACCTTGGTGTGAGGCACTAGGCCCTTGCATTGATAATCAACATCAAGTTTCTGTGATCACGGATGAACTTCCGATCTATAATGAATTCAAATAGCTGTGGAAAAGTTGAAAATTCAAATATCGACATTCAAATCAGGCTAGTAAAAAATGATCTACAGATTAAAGAATATCAAACGGTCCTATTGCTGTATCTGATCGATTATGTGTCCATTTATCTCACAGAAATCTCAAAGATAATCAAGTGTAATTAATCCTGCAATGCGGTTAGAGAAAAGAATCTAGGAATTATTCGTATAAAAAATAAGCCAGAGATGGCCACGCATTTAAGTTCACACATATAATGCTTACAAAATACGAGCACATCATAAGCATGGGCATACAAAAGGGAAAGACTGGCATATGCTTTGGATACAGACATTTAACACGACACATTATTGGTCACATATTTTGATCTCAGACAACATTTAACATGCCATGTGACCGGTCACATGTTTTGATCTCAGACAATTTTTATCATGCCATGTGACTGGTCACATGATTTGATCTCAGACATTTAATATGCTACATGACTGGTAACATGATTTGATCTGACATTTATCAACACATCATGTGACTGGTCACATGATTTGATCTCAAATATTTAATACATCACATGACCGGTCACATAATTTGATCAGACACTTAACGTACAACATGACTGGTCTCAAACATTTAACACACATGACTTGTCCCATGATTTGATCACAAACATTTAGCACACCACATGACTGGTCACATGATTTGATCAGACATTTAGCACACCACATGACTGGTCACATGATTTGATCAGACATTTAGCACACCACATGACTGGTCACATGATTTGATCTCGAGGATCCAACAAAGAAACAACATTACGGACAAAGAAAAAAATACCGCAAGACAATGTGTCAATATTTCTGCAAATAACAAAACAAATGAAAGACATTTTGCAATTGTAAATGAGAAAGGTTAATATTTGGATAAGGACAGAGGAGGGAGGCCAGGGATGGATGGAACTACAGTTCCACTACAGGCTGTCCGAATTTGTCTCCATGAAGGAAATGCTAATTTGGGGATTTAAATCAAGAACACCAACACTTTGGGCTTAATATTGTGAAATATTCTATCAAGTCATTTTTCATCTTATTCAATTTATTAAGCTTCCAGATCAAAATGGGCAATTTCAAAAAATAGTTTGTCAAATCTTGACTTATCAGCATAATTCTCAATTTCAATTACCAGTACATCAAATGTGACAAACTTTTTTCAGTTTGGCTGCCTTTTTTTCACAAGTGAAAATCTTCCCAATATCGCAATCTTCAAACTAGAACCCAAATTCCACTCTTAGATGTTAAGTTATTACAAGCCCTCTATTGGGAACTTTTTTTTTCTGAGGGAGGTATAAACCAAAAAATATGCATGCTGTATGACATATGACAGATAAATGGAAAAGTTCTTAAAACACAACTAGGAGCAGCATTTCTTAGACAAATTGACCCCATAGTCTCTCTACTAAAACAGAGATGAAAATAATCACAACCTCTATATTCTGCTAAGTCTTCAGAATAAAATTAAAAGAGACAGATACACATAAGCCAAAAGTCGGTCCAATTCATAACTGGACAACCTAGGTGGAGGAGGAAAATGGGAGCGGTGGGAGGGAAAAATGTAGCCGTATCCAACCTGGTATCCTAGCAACCCTTCTTCAGGTTTGTCTTCGGGGAGCTCCTCACGGAATCTTCTCTTTGGTGGCTGATTCTGCTGTGGTGGTGGTTGATCTTTGGGTGGTAGTATAGCTCCTTGGTGCTGCGGGACTAGCCCGATGGCACCTGCCTGCTGGACCAAGGACGGCGCTAACGATGTTGGTATACCGGGGAGGCTCGCTGGTGCTGAGACCACAACCTGAAACATTCAACAAAGAAACAAAATATGTAAAATTCATTCAAATAATATTATGCAACACATACAAGGATTCTTGTCATTTGATTGGTTTAATAACAGGCATTCATCATTTTTTTATTCATCGGCAAAAACACATTTCTTTATTTTCCATGGCACTCGACCAGTGCAAATGGAAAATAAAAAATGCACTCTGTTCGTCAATGCATAGTTGACTGTTTAGTATAAATAGACCTTTCAAGATATAGGCCTTAGAAGTGAAATGCATCAAATGACAAGAATCTTTACATAAGTTATATAGAAAAATAATGAATGTTTGAAAGGGTGCCCCCTATAACTCTGGCCATGACTTTTGATTTTTTTGACAGGTCGTGTTTCTGGTATGTATTGATACCCTCCTAACATTTCGGCCTAAAGTTGCATACTTTTTCCTGTTATGGTCATTTTTTGAATTCAATTAGTTAATTCCACATGCATTAGCATACAAAAGTTCATGTGCACATTTGGTGCATTTTCTTGGTAAGTAAAAGGTCCAGATTTTAAAAAAAATTGCATGCACATGCACTTAGTTAGTCATAATTCTTCAATTGAATCTGTTTTAAATCAAATCTATTTTTGAACCAAATCTTATAATGTCGCTTTAAGGGGAAGGATGAGTGAGCAGAATGACAGGGAAGCTATAACAAGGCCAAAAAAAAAATTGTTTGGTTGCCCTCCACAGCTTTTTTCAAAGAGGGTCGGTCGGTCGTTTTTTGTTTTTTTTAAAGTTTTTTTTTAATACTCTTCCACGGACCGCTAGGTCTATCGGCCGCTCCAGCCTTCACAACTTCCCCCATGACATCCAAATCAAAACAATCAAATACCTCTTGTAGTGATTTTGGACATCCTTAACACTTTGAGGGTTGAATATTGAAAAAAGCAAAAATATAACATTTTTTCTTTGTAGTTTTCGGTAAGTTTTGCATCTTTTTGAGAAAAAAAAATCAGTAAAAAAAAGTTTGGGTCGGGCTGAAAAATAGGGTCGGTCGGTGAGGGCAACAAAACAATTTTTTTTGGCCTAATGGAGGGAAGCTATAAATGGAAGGAAAGCTATCATAACAAGTCTTCACTATTAAGGTGACACTGGCTTTTTAAAGGATTTGATTGAAACACTATAAATGTAAAATATGGCTGTTATGATATAAACTACAGACTTAACTTTTGAAATTGAGTCAAATGCACAATTAACTAAAAAGATTCTCTTAAGGGGTCGAAATCCAATTGGGTCAACTTCTTTCAAACTTTGTAAGATTTTGGGACCAACATATATCTCATATTTTTCTCATTACCATGTGAAAGTTTATGACTGAAACATGCTCCTTTTTGAATAAATAACATAAAATGAGTTTAATGTAACCATTAAATTAACTACACAGATAAGTATACAGGTAACTATTAAATAATAAATTGGTAAAAAAAAATTAACTT
>JXSR01S007876.1:54253-64378 GCA_000969725.1 Ophiothrix spiculata
ACATGATTTGATCAGACATTTAGCACACCACATGACTGGTCACATGATTTGATCAGACATTTAGCACACCACATGACTGGTCACATGATTTGATCTCGAGTATCCAACAAAGAAACAACATTACGGACAAAGAAAAAAATATTGCAAGACAATGTGTCAATATTTCTGCAAATAACAAAACAAATGAAAGACATTTTGCAATTGTAAATGAGAAAAAGGTTAATATTTGGATAAGGACAGAGGAGGGAGGCCAGGGATGGATGGAACTACAGTTCCACTACAGGCTGTCCGAATTTGTCTCCATGAAGGAAATGCTAATTTGGGGATTTAAATCAAAAACACCAACACTTTGGGCTTAATATTGTGAAATATTCTATCAAGTTATTTTTCATCTTATTCAATTTATTAAGCTTCCAGATCAAAATGGGCAATTTCAAAAAATAGTTTGTCAAATCTTGACTTATCAGCATAATTCTCAATTTCAATTACCAGTACATCAAATGTGACAAACTTTTTTCAGTTTGGCTGCCTTTTTTTCACAAGTGAAAATCTTCCCAATATCGCAATCTTCAAACTAGAACCCAAATTCCACTCTTAGATGTTAAGTTATTACAAGCCCTCTATTGGGAACTTTTTTTTTCTGAGGGAGGTATAAACCAAAAAATATGCATGCTGTATGACATATGACAGATAAATGGAAAAGTTCTTAAAACACAACTAGGAGCAGCATTTCTTAGACAAATTGACCCCATAGTCTCTCTACTAAAACAGAGATGAAAATAATCACAACCTCTATATTCTGCTAAGTCTTCAGAATAAAATTAAAAGAGACAGATACACATAAGCCAAAAGTCGGTCCAATTCATAACTGGACAACCTAGGTGGAGGAGGAAAATGGGAGCGGTGGGAGGGAAAAATGTAGCCGTATCCAACCTGGTATCCTAGCAACCCTTCTTCAGGTTTGTCTTCGGGGAGCTCCTCACGGAATCTTCTCTTTGGTGGCTGATTCTGCTGTGGTGGTGGTTGGTCTTTGGGTGGTAGTATAGCTCCTTGGTGCTGCGGGACTAGCCCGATGGCACCTGCCTGCTGGACCAAGGACGGCGCTAACGATGTTGGTATACCGGGGAGGCTCGCTGGTGCTGAGACCACAACCTGAAACATTCAACAAAGAAACAAAATATGTAAAATTCATTCAAATAATATTATGCAACACATACAAGGATTCTTGTCATTTGATTGGTTTAATAACAGGCATTCATCATTTTTTTATTCATCGGCAAAAACACATTTCTTTATTTTCCATGGCACTCGACCAGTGCAAATGGAAAATAAAAAATGCACTCTGTTCGTCAATGCATAGTTGACTGTTTAGTATAAATAGACCTTTCAAGATATAGGCCTTAGAAGTGAAATGCATCAAATGACAAGAATCTTTACATAAGTTATATAGAAAAATAATGAATGTTTGAAAGGGTGCCCCCTATAACTCTGGCCATGACTTTTGATTTTTTTGACAGGTCGTGTTTCTGGTATGTATTGATACCCTCCTAACATTTCGGCCTAAAGTTGCATACTTTTTCCTGTTATGGTCATTTTTTGAATTCAATTAGTTAATTCCACATGCATTAGCATACAAAAGTTCATGTGCACATTTGGTGCATTTTCTTGGTAAGTAAAAGGTCCAGATTAAAAAAAAATGCACTTGGTTAGTCATAATTCTTCAATTGAATCTGTTTTAAATCAAATCTATTTTTGAACCAAATCTTATAATGTCGCTCCAGCGGTTTGTTTCTGGTAACATGCTTGAAAGTACAATGCGATGTGCGATGTTTTTATTTCTTACTTTTCGAAAATGCAATGCGATATGCTATTTTTCTTTTAAAAAAAATACAAATGCAGAAAGAAAAACACATTTATTAATGTCATTATTAACCATAAAAGCTTTGTATATAACTGTAGCTGCCTTTGGGTTCTCTTTCATGATGTCTAACGATCATGAATTCATGTCTGAGCTCCTCGCCTCAAACTAAATACGCAGGGCACATACTCAGTCAGTGAGAATACAATTTTTTATATATAAATTAATGGACAACAACGTTAATAAAGTACCTAAGTTGATCAGCTGATATTTAAACTGTATGGCTACATTCATATGAATTTGACCCAAATTTTATCTCGAGAGCATATATTCGTATTTTTTCGACCGTTGTATGACTGTTTATTCTGCATCAGGTAATATGGTTGTGGAATGTAGTTTTGAGTCAGTAATAAAAGTGCTAAATATTTCGCTGGCTCTCACATATGACTTATTAATTGCCGATTAATTCATTGACTGGGAATACAACGGGTACCTGAATTGGTGTTTGTTTGTTTTTACGCAAGTCACCAGTAAGCTCTTTTTACAGAATTGTTTCATGTAACAAAAATAAAGATTTTTTTTGTTGATACGAAATATGATTTTTTTTGATACGAAATATGAAAAAAAAAATAATGCAGGAAATATATAACTTAACAGAAACGTGCACGGGTTACCAGAAACGAACTTGTTTCTTTTGTTTTGGCCTTATATAGCCAAAACACCGTACCTGCTGAGCTGTTGCATATATCTGTGCATGTTGCTGCTGCTGTTGCTGGACCTGCTGATGAACTTGAGCTTGGACCTGTTGCTGCACTTGCTGCTGCTGCAACTGCTGCTGTTGTTGCTGCTGCAACTGTAATTGTTGCTGTTGCTGAATTTCTAGTGGAGGCTGTACTGGAGCTGGAACTGGTTGTGGAATTGCCTGGGGAACCGACTGGATCGTTTGTAATCTGACTAGTCCTCCCTGTAACAATTATGTAGAGAAGGAAATACTTGCGAATGAATGTTCATATACGTGTTGGTAGAATTCATCAATATTGGTTAAAAAACTGGTCAATAACACTTACTTTTTATGATGCATATTTCGGTGATACCCATCACCGTCCTCAGCGGTCTAAAACTGAGTTCCAACTGATCCTCCTCTGAATTTCCAGAAGAGAATTATAATCTATGCAGGGAGGACAAATTTTTACCACGCAAAATAAGAGAGGCTATTCACATCAAGAAAGAGACAAGCCCCACCCTAAATAGGGACTTCATCAATTTATGATTCTCTTCTGGAAATACTATCATCTAGGACGCCATCTACGACGAGACGCAAATTTCTTACGTAACACGAGTCTTGCGTTCGTGTAACAGTACAACTGTGTTTCGTTTACAAGCTTAGTTACTAGTATCTGTGTGTGTGGCTGTGCAGCAATTACTTATTGTTTTGTACAGCAGCTGCTGCTGCCTGCTGCTGCTGCCTGCTGCTGCTACCCCTGGCTGTTGCTGTAGATGTGGGTAAGCTATCTAATAGTAATTCAACCCTGTCGCTGCAGTGGCAGTCCTTACCTGAGGATGAGCTGCTAGTATCTGTGTGTGTTGCTGTGCAGCAATTACTTGCTGAGGCTGTACAGCAGCTGTCACTACTCCTGGCTGTTGCTGTAGATGTGGGTAAGCTACCCCGATTTGGTTCAACCCTGCTGCGGCAGCAGCAGTACTTACTTGCGGTAGGGCAGACATTACTGTAATGGAGAAATTGGGAATGAAAAGCATGTAGCTCAATGCAAACTAGAAAGAAGGGTTAATAATTAGCTTATTTTTGTAAGTGGTTTTCAAAATCCAAGGAACATAATTGGACAACATTTCTCCTCAAGTGTATTTTCTAACCTAAGGCCCCCCCCAAAAAAAAGTTGTTTGGTTGTCCTCCACCACCTGCCCCTATTTTTTCGAAACTGGAAAAAAGTTTTTACTGAACAAAAGTATACCTCGCCTAATGTTCAGATTTCCAATTTTTTTTCCTTTGAGAATTTTTGATCTTTTTGTTTACATTTTAATACTGTTTCTAAACTTGTATAAAGAGATTTTTCGGTACAGGAGACTTATTTGCATCTTTATAGTGGTCATAATTTGGTGTAGCTTTGACTTACATTTGGAAAGAAAAAATCTAAAAAAAATCTCCCCCCCTGCACTTGCTCAAAAAAAGTTGTGGGGGACAACCAAACAATTAATTTTTTTTTGGCCGAAACATCTGCGATCATATCTAAACAAAGTGGAAAGTTACATCGCAAAATTGCATAATTCTAAGCCTAAATACTTGTCGGGTAACAATGCTTCAAGTTGGAATATTGCACACCAGTTTTAATTAACCCGAAAATATTAAAAAGGTGTCACATTCAGGTTTCGGTCTGAGGAATCAGGGTGACCTGCAGGTCTTAAATCTATTGTGTCACAATTAAGGTTTCTGTCGACATGCCTTATGTCGACATAAAGCATATCTCGACATGTCGACATGAAATCTCTTTTGCCGACAAAACTGGGCTAGTAAAATTACATACAAATTTACGTTTTATTGTCAATTTATGGCTTTTTATTAGCAGTAAAGTGTTGCAAAAATATAGTTGTTCGTCACTTATATACATATATATATATTAGACAACCATTTTAATCCATATTGTTATACGCATTAAAATCTAGTACATGACTATATTATAGGTAAGTCCACGTCTAAAACGGGTCATAAAGCTTGTCCAAATAATTTTGTTTCGTTGGCTCCAAAACCCCCGCGAACGGAGAAACTTAATTCTTCAAAAGACTATAATTATCTCTGTATAATATTGAAAAATAAAAGGTATGTCATTCATGTTTCCATCTGAGGAATTGGGGTGCTCTGCAGGACTTCCAACTTATTGTATAACAATGTAAGAACACGATAAAGTAGTTATTTCTTTCTCACAACATAAAATTATGCTCACCTTGGGGAGCTTCCGATCCGCCATGACACCTTTTCCAACCCGACGAGCGGGGGCGCTATTGGGAAGAATTAAGTACACTTTAACACCGTCTTAAATTAAGTCGGAAACATCATCATGTACTTACTACTTGTCTGAGCTATTGTTGTTGTAAACGGTGTATTGACAGCTACCGAAGCGACCCCAACTTGCTGTGCCACAGCTACTTGTTGGCCAGGCTGACCTTGTATTGCACTGATAACCCCTGGTGGTGGTATGGTGATCCTGGGTGGTAATGACACCCCTAAGGCCTGCGCTACTCCTTGCTGGGTGAACTGGGCAGCGGCTGGTTGACCGTAAGCAGTCTGGACTTGCTGTACAGCTGCTACTGGTTGCTGGGCACCATGCTGTATTGTAGATGGTGCTACTCCTCTCACATCTGATCGAATAAAAGAACAGAATATGAGCAAGGAATTTAAAATGGGGATCAGTATACACCGCAATCAAGTTGACACGCAAGGAGCTGACTAAAGTCGCGCGAAGAAAACCTTTTTATTTTAGTATTACAAGCGCAGTCCTTGCAGGTTCAAACTTAAGTTCATGCACGACTCACACACAAACCTTGCGTGTTTTGCTGTATGGGCTAGGAATCTATAGCTTGCTGGCTTTCCTGTGTTGTGTAGTATTCTATGCACTTTGGAGGGCCAGGGTTAGGGTAAATATAAAGCTGATCTGCAAAAGCTTGCATGGTCCTCAAATGCGAAACAATCTGCCGCAACACATCCGCGAAGCCACTTCCATCACCGTTTTCAAGAGCCTCCTGAAATCTCACCTGTTCAATACTGCATGATTTGCTTTCTTGGTTTTCACAATGTATTTTTGTTTGTCTATTTTGTAGATTTAAGGATTGTAACGTAAGTCTAGTTTTAAGTTCCACTGTACTGTGCCTTGAATTTGTGAATGAAAAGGCGCATTATAAATCCTGCATGTACGTATGTAACAATTCTCTTCTACTTACTGTACATGTGGAAAATTTAGTATGTATTGCAAATTTCACGCATGGCTAATTCCTAATCATTTCACATGTTTTTATTGTTGCGTACGTGAAAATTTTAACATGCACAGTATAATCACATTATTTTTTGTGGCCCAATTATCTTTGTAGAGGACAAACTCAGAGCGAAAAATTAAAGGTGCAATTCATGATTTTGATGTGACAAAAACCCACTTATTTTCTAGCTAAATAAAAAGAAGAATACAACATAAATACATTCTGGAAATTTCACTTGATTCCGACCATTCGTTTTCAAGTTACAAGCTTATCAGTATTTTAAAAATATCTATAGGTTACTGTGTTGTAATTACTGCCGGGACCTGACAATAATTAGAAACTGACACATTTTCTCACTTTTCTCAAAAATGCAAGTGCATTTGAAAGAATGTTTGGGGATTGAAACATACCAGTCAAGGATTCTTATTAGCTAAAAAACTCAATTTTCATAGAGGTGACCTTGAGCATGAAAAGTGAATAATAAATTGCCCCTCTAAAGGAAGACAAAATTTGTGGAATGTAGGCTATGACTGTAGACTTCATAACAGCATCTCAGTTATGAAGACTGTTCTGTCCAGCCCAGTCAATACTGACCATTTGTATAGGAAGGCAGTATCGGCAAATGGGCCAGGTCTAAGGCACCGTTCACCTTCTTAACCGTCCAAATAATTAAGGCATATCTTGAGAACCATAGTCAACAAAGCTTAATTGGGATACTCTTAAAGGTGTAGGTTCCGATTTTATCTTGTGTATAATCTACTTTATACTGATTGACCTACACCCCTGAAATGTATTTTATTAGCTTTCCCCCCTCGGGTCGCTTCTTGTTTACTCTTCAGAGGCAAAGTAAAGTAAGCAACCCTGGGGAGCCGCTGTTATGTAAATACATAAATAGAAAATAGGTATACCAATTAACTTCACATTTTGTGATGTATCCTCGAAACTATAAAGAATTTGGAGATGAAATTTTTGATTTACAATCAGAAAAATATAGGTTTTCATTTGACATCAAGAAATGTACTACTTCCAGTTGAGCCCCAGGGGATGAGAATATGATAGGAACCTACACCTTTAACGGGATTCTTAGATAAATGACATTCAGTCAGAGGAGGTTTTCAGAATATCCCACAATACATTATTCTGATACACTTAGATATAATAGGCAATAATGGTTTTCTGGACAAGGGGCTCTTAGGAATTTGAGAATTCCATTGAATAGTACTCATTCATATCTTTCCAGGGATGTGTTTCTTTTCACAATAGCCCAGTGTTTACCCACATTGCTGACACCTCAAAAACCTGTACATAAGTATAGGAGTTGAATTGGATTTGCAGGTATATTGTACAATGTTGCATTGCATCGTGGGATATTGTGAAAACCTCCTCTGACATTCAGTCAAGGAACCGCTTCTTTAATGTTTCTACTGTACCTTGCATTTGACCAATAGGTGCCATGATGCTCCCCACTGCTGGTGCCTGTTGTGTTATCAACTGACTCTGAAATTTGTTGTATTCGGTATGAATCTATGATGGAAAACAATAAACAAACGAAATAAAAAATAAAAATACTCAAAATATAGCCTACAATATCTATTTCAGTAAATATGGCATAATATGACAAAATATTTCATTGGAATATGATTAACAAACAGTGACACACATTATTTGGCAACTCACAAGTGTAAGCTATGATACCAGCATGTAATTGCAGTAATCGAAAAAACTTTGTCAGTTTTTCAATTTTTGCATTAATTCATGACAACAAATCATCTGTTTTCAGTTCAGTAAAGTCCAATTATCATTCCAATATAACTTATTGTATGCACAATTGAACAACTTTCATAATTTGAGAATTTCACTATTATTGTTTCAAATAAATTTCGGACATGAACATGATTTCTGAACGCAGCCACCGCATATCCATAAGTTGTGACAAGAACGGGACACTGGGAAGTACGCAACACCGTTTCCAATCAGTAATCCACAGTACCGCGTAATCACACGTGCCTGAAAAGCGTTGTGTACACACGTAAAATGCACACGCAATTATGTTACGCAAGGCTCAAAATTTTCGTGTCCGAGAATTATTTGAAACAACAATAGATATTATTTTTTTATTTTACAAAATTCCTTTACTTTCCATTGTTGGAAACCGAAAACTATTTACAGTGACTTTTTAATGTGAATCTGTATTTGAGGGATAAAAATGACTCCTGTATTTTACCACATTTTCCGTATCCTGGAAATCCGTACCAATTGGCAACTCTCCCCGAGGGAAAACTATCATAGTTTGGTACAGTAACCTGATTTTGCTCTCCATAGAATATTGCTTACTTCAGCTTTCTATATAAAAAACCCATTAAATAGTTACCGTTTGAATAAGATTTTCACACAACTTCTTAGCTGCCTGTAATCCGTCCATTTTCGGATGTGTAATATGCAAGTACAGCGCCTCAAACGCCTCTCGGCCTGACGTCGGCTCTAAAAATCCTGACCCTCGACCGCGCAAGGTCACTGTGGCACCAGTTTCATTCCGTATATGCTGTAGAAAGGAACCCTATGATAAAAGACAAAATAGGGTGAGATTAACAGTGCATCATCTCAATGGATCAGCAAGAGGTTGATTTGTGTTCAGAGATAGCAGCACCAAAATGTAGAAAATGATGTAAATGACATGCATTCAAAAAATGAGTACAAATAAATAAATAGATATACACATACTTAATATAAACAAATCAAATCAGTTGCTTCACAGCATTTAGAACATCGTGAATTGATACTGATAAGCGTGTGCGTGGCTGGACACAGCATAACTGCAGGAGACGCAGCGCGCGCTGCACGTGGGACTCGCGCATCAAGTGTCTACGACGCGCGTGTAACTGGGATTATGTTTACTTGCGGATGAAGAAAAGCCTCATAATTCCCGCCTATTTAGTGTTGATCAAAGTAGAGAGCAAGGAGCCTGCTCAAGGACCATGGTAGAGGGGGGGGGGGGGGGTGAAGCCCCGAATATTGTTCAAGGTTACAACACCTCCATAGCCATTTGACAACTGATCTCTGGGTTTCCTGTGCACTCCAATAAAGAAATTCTTGATCTTGATGAGTAAGACCTAAAAATCTCCAAGGCCTTAAAGGGGCATTGGACAAAATTTGTAAATTCTATTTGTGGATGATTTCCACTTCATATGCTAAAAAATAACAGTCAATTACTAAATATTGGGAACATTTTGATGAAAACATTCAGAAAAGTCAAAAACTTTAATTTAATTTTTGTTTGTTGATCTTGGGTATGAGGCTATTCTCTGAATGTATTAATTGATGCTATATATCAAGAAAGAACCAAAGATTTGTTTGTAAAAGATTCCTTTCACACCATTTATTGCAGATAAATCAAAAGAAGTTTGCATTAGATCTCCTGAGAAGGCCATTTTTAAAAATTCAACTATAGGGGGCAGTATATATCGTTGTCGACAACGATAATTAAAAATAACAGAATTTCTAAATATTTTGATATAAAGGGATTGAATTTGACAATGAAACTTTGCATGCTGTCATAATTACCACTAATACTTCAAATGATGCAAAAATCTCAAAATGTCTGGGGAAATGTTTGGGGATGATGCTGAACTTGTCCAATGCCCTTTAATATAAACAAATCAAATCATTCAGTTTCTTCACAGCATTTAGAGCATCACTAAAGCAAGCCTCCTGAGCAAGGTCCATGGTGGTCCAAGGCAGGGTGGGGTGGGGGGGTTGAAGCCCCAAATATTTTTCAAGGTTACAACACCTCCATAGCCATCAGACAGCTGTAAATGTGTGCTTTCTGATCTCTGGGTTACCTATGCACGCTAGTGAAAAAACTCTTGATCTTGATGAGTAAGGCCAAAGAAAAAAAAAAGTCTGTCACAGCTTCCCACGTGCATAGCTTTTAAAAATCCAAATTTAGCGCATTTCTTTTTTTTTTTTAGGTTTTTGAGAGATTTTCAGTTTTTTTCATCTTTTTTCCTACTACTGGAAAAAAAAGTTAAATAAACAGCCGTGAAAAATAAAATAGTGGCCGAAAAATGCAATAAAAACAAATGTAAGGGGTATTTCCGCATCCGTGTAGCCCTTTTTTACTAAAAAAACGCATAGCGTTTAGGGTTTTGACCATAAGTAAGCTGAGACAGAGTTCTTTTTTTTTTTTGGCCTAAGGCCTAAAAATCTCCAAGGCCGTAATTCTAACAAAAGCCTACACTATTACGTAAATCTCTTGATATTTCAATATTCAAGGCAAAATATAA
>JXSR01S007878.1:31256-48807 GCA_000969725.1 Ophiothrix spiculata
CAGTGACTATATAGTCCCTTAAGCACTGTGCGCTTTGGGTCCTGCGCCATCAGGAGCAACGCGCATGGTCTTATGCGTGAATATAAAAATGACGCACGTGTAAGGTTGCGTTTTATTAAAGCGCAAGATACAGTACGCCAAAAAGTATGCTAAAAGCCCGGGATAAATATTTTGAAACTGTGTCCGACACCGCTGATATCAGCTAACTCGTGTCCGACACCGCATCTGTGCTAGGCCACCTTAAGCACAGATGGTTCCCTGTGGTTTTACTTTTTCATTTTGTGTCTACATTTTTGATGTGATTTTTGCAGCATGTTTCATAATGTTTTTTTTATCTTACTTTATAATTGTAAATTTTTGAAAACTGTATTTTTATGCCACATCACATTGATGTTTTATCTGCTCATTGTGATCAGTTTATGATCTCCTCATGGTACATGTGGTATGAACTTTAAAAAAATATATATTTTTAGCTTTGTTGATAATTTTGATACTGTATGTTTTTAACTTGCATATTTTGTAAGGCGCTTTGTGGTTGCTGACAACATAAGGCGTCGATAAATCCAATTTATTATTATTAAAATGGTTCACATTTCTACATTCTAATGTTTTTCATTATAAGTACCCAGATGTTCTTAACATTATTGCAAATAATTTGTGTTTACTATGAACATGTTGATTTGTTTTGATCATGTAGGCCTATCACTTATTGGCATCAGCCTGTGGAATCAAATTTATTTATCCACAGCCTACAACATTACAATCATGTGCAGAAATATGTAAAGTGAATACCATATTGCAAACACAATCTTTACTTTTTAATGCAATCATTTATATAATGTATACAATAAAAAGTGAACCAAAATCAATATATCTTGAATGATTGTTTTCTTTTTTAATAGGCATAGGGACCTACATGTAACTAAGTTTAGTATCAAGAATATCTGTATGAGGATACTTTGATGGATTTTGTAAAATGTTATATTGAAACAAGCAATGAAAGGCATATCTGAGAATTTGCTGGGTGACTCGGACTTACTAATGTTTACAAATAAACTGGCTAAGTTCCCTACACCCCCACAAAATAATGCAGGTTAGCCTACCTTTTCGTTGAATCTACTTTAGTAATATTGCAAATGACTTTCACAGTACTTATAATATTTATATGTTTCCTATACATGATGTGATAACATTAACATCATCCACTATCACTTAATCCTGCATCCTTCATTAGTTGCATCTTTCTGCTATTGTTTCTATTATTATTATAATAACCTAATGGATATTCACCCAAACCCCTAAAGTAGCAACCAACTAGTTTTTCCCTAGTTGTCAGCTATGTAGCAATGTTCTAAGTAAGGTTTTATGGATATGGATTTAGTTGTTTTTAGTTTTAAACTAGGGCTTAGTTGATTGCTAGCTAGTAAGCTGTTATGAATATGGGCACTAGCTGGTCTCACCTTTTTGGTAGCTCAGTGGTTACCTGGTCAGAATACACAGTTATCCCCCCCCTCAATACTGTGTACACAAAATGATATTTTCCATCTTCAATCAATTGTTTCTATGGTATCAAGCAAAACTCCTTATTTCCAATTGGTGCAAATAACAAGACTTTATATCATCCTGTAACCATAGCAACTGTTGATTTTAGACATTGGAAAATATTACTTTTGTACAGACAGTTTTTGCAAGACGAACAATTTGAGACCATTTTAAACAGAATCAACCACTTCTGAAATTGTTGACTCCCATAGACCAATCTCATGACCCTTGGCATGAACTTTCATGTTTTGGATATAACTCTTCAGAGATGCCAATTTTCCTAATTTATTAGGAATTCTTAATTTTTGGTCATTTTGGACCATTTTTCCTATTTTTTTAAACATTTGAATTTCAAAAATTCATGGGTTTTTTTCCATAAAAGTGGTACAAAGTTACATAATAATGGCTCAAAAGGTCAAAACGTGCATGAAAAGTGAGATTTTAGTACCTAAAATATAAAAAATCTTCTCCAAGGGGAACCTTTTCTCCCTCCGCTCGAACTAAGTATCCTATTGAGACTAATTCCCTAATTTTTCATGTACCCAAGTGGCATCTCTGAACTCTTGAAGCATTCATCAGAGATGGGTCAAAGAATACTTTTTTTTTGGTTCTTTACGATGAGAGGAACATATATGTTAGAATGGTTTTGAACAAAATTTGACCATTTTCAAATTTGCCCCCTACAATGACTTTTAACCCCCTCCTGCAGGGTCCCATCCAACAGACTGATTTTGAGTCCACTCTAGTGATGTTACCTAGGGTCCATAGCACTGTACCCATCTAGATTAAAATAATTTCTCATTGCAGGTAAACCTGTTTTGCTCCCTAGGTAAACCTAAAAGGTTAATCTTTCAAAAATCTAAAATCTCAGTTTATATCAATAAACTTAGGAAATCATGTGAAAAACTGGTTGTCTAAAAACTATAATATTATTGGTTAGATTTTGAGAAAGGCTTTTACGACGGGAATTCATAACAATCGGTAGATTTTAACGGGTTCGCCGTCGGACAGACAGCTCAAAACTTGTGTGACGGCGAACCCGTTTAAATCTACCAATTGTTATTGGTTCGGTTTACTGTATCCAGCTGGTAGAATTCTACAAGTCTGAGCTAGGCATCAAAGAACTTGGTTTATTGGTTATTGGGGATAAACTTGGTTTATCAGATATATTACTTTTCTAGCTTGCCATACACACATGCACCAACGAAATGGTGGAGTTCATAGTTAACATTTCAAAAGATGTTCATTTCTTTTTTCCTTTTTACACTTTTATCTGAATAGATTCAATGTTTACCTCACCTCAATGTCACAATACATCTATTTACCAAAAGTGTATTATATATAGTTAACAAGCAATTTTCATATTTTTCCCTTGCAGACTGTGATAACGATCAATTCAACATTACCTTACTTCAGTGTCATGACACATAACACAGAATGGATACATAGAGATCAATTTTCTGAAATCAAAAATGGAAATAGAATTAACAACTGATGTATTTTCCCATGCCTTTATCAATTCAATTCCCTCAACTCAATGCCATGTAACCAGAAAATGGATATCTGGATCTATTTTGGGGATTAGAAATGAAAATAAAATAAAAAGAGGTTTTCATCTTTTTTTCTCCCTCCTTCAGATGGTGATAACAGTTGCTTCAACGGTTCCCTCAACTCAGTGTAATGAAAACAGAATGGACAGATCAATTTCCTCAAAAAAGACGGAAATAAAATCATAGACTAGAGATTTGTTTTTACCCATGCATGCAGATAGTGATAACAATCTTTTCAACAGTTTCCTCAACTCTGAAATAGAGAATGGGTAGATCCAGATGTATTTTATGAAAAATTGAAGTAAAATTAACTATGGATATCAATCTTGTTTTTATCTTTCCAGATGGTGATAACAATCGATTCAACAGTTCTCTCAACTCAGTGTCAATAAAACGGAGAATGGATATATCTAGGTCTATTTTCTGAAATTTACCAAGAGATTTATCTTTTTTTCCTTCCAGACGGTGATAACAATCGATTCAACTGTTCCCTCGACTCAGTGTCATGAAAACGGAGATTGGATATATCTAGATCTTTTTGCTATGGTACCATTCCAAGAACCGTTCAATAACCACCAGATGATTGTCGTTGACGGCAGCCTGTATTTAGCAGGTGGGTCATATCGTATGCCTGTTGTTCTGGACAGTATTATGATGGCTACTCTACATTGTGATCATTTCTTTTGCTATGATCAAGAGCAGAATGCATGGACTCGCTTGGCGAACATGATCACAAAACGTAGCTGTTTTGCTATGGTACATTTAAACGGTTTCATCTACGTCATCGGAGGTAAAGGTGGGTTGAGCAGTCGACAGCAGCAAAATGTAGAGCGCTTTAATCTAGATTCAAACGTGTGGGAAGAGGTGCCCGCTCTTCCCGTGGCTCTTCGACTCTTTTGCGCTGTAGCATATAAGGATGTGGTTCTTGTGTACGGAATCCGTGATGTGAACACAATGGGCATCGGCCTGCAAGGATGGCTGTTTGCTTATGATCCGGCAAGCAGAAGATGGACAGCTTTAGGGAATGAATTTCTTCCTATTAATCGAGTGATGGAAATTAATGGACTCGTTGGAAATCCACAGTTTCCTCCTGCGTTGGTCGTGGAAAAAGACGAGTGTTACAGGGTAATTTACTATGGTAGTCAATTTGCAAGGGTGAGTAAAGTAACACTGAATCTAGCGAGTAAGAATCAGTCAGCTGTATTCTCGGCACCTTTGACTCCACAGGATCAGCAGATCGTTGGACAGAATAATACCTCAGCGGGGGCTTTCGTAATCAATAAGCAGGTATTTGTGAACTTAAACGGTTATATACATCGTCTGAACTTTTCGTTAGATGATGTCGATGAGGAACACAAAAATGGCGATCATAAAAAAGGAAATGATGGATTGGAGGATGATAAGAAATTGGGCTTGAATAGTCTTGTGTCATGGGAACACATCAATAATATCACTGATGCAACGAACAATATTCCAGCGGTTGAATACACTTTTGATAAGTATCGACTGATTTAATCAAACTAAGACTACTATAGTGAGTGCAATTATTCCTTAGACAGTGTATAAACAAAAATTCAGGGTAAGGGGTTGTATTTATACAAAATAACACCCTGCACTGTCGATTTTTGTTTACAATTACATCTGTGGTACATCACAAATGAATTTAATCTTACCATTTATAGGTTGGGTCTTTCCTTTTATGCAAAGTTAATTTAAGCGCTGTCTTAAAAGTAATAAACAAAAGCCTTTTCTTAAGGCTGCTGAGAGTAAAACCTAATCCTTGAGGAAAATGGTTTTCCTCCTTTAATATGTCCTTGCAACTGTGGAAACCATATGCTGAACTTGATGTGTAAATTTGTTAAGAATCTATGATTTTAAAGAAAACCAAAAGGTTTTTGTACTCTAAAAAAGTGCAAAATTTTCAGTTCACTATAGTTAGACATTTTATCAAATAGAAATATCGTCTAGTTAGGAGGTTTTTTAGATTTCACAATTTTCCTGAAATTTACACAAATTTAACCAATTGATGGTTTCAGTTGCAGGAAAAAGTTAATCAACATGGTTTATGTCCAAATGCTTTAAAAATCTCAATATAGTGCCCCTTTTCCCAGTTGCCATTTTGTGCCATATTTTCTATATGGGTTATAATTAATGAAATTGATTGCCTGTGTCTGATATATAAGGAATGTAACTTTCATTTTAACATCTGATTAGTGATGTAAACCTGTTGGTATTGTGGTAAGGAACATGTTTATGAGCAAAACATGAGGTGCACTATATCGAGATTTTAAAGTATGTTGGTGCCATAATTTTCTCAGACAATGTCAATGTAATCGCAGAGCAGAGTGTGGATTAATTTACATTTCAACAACTCACTGTATCTCCCGTTGTTGATTTGTGATGAATCCACAGTTGATATTCAAATTAGCGCGTCACACACGACACAGCGTTTAACAGTACACATGAAGCTGAATTCAGACTTGACGCAAACGCACGACGCACCGAGCATGTGCAGTAACAGATTTGAGGAGTTCCGATCAATCGATAATAAAACGCAACACCACTTTCGGCAACGCAAATCGAGTTGAGGAAAGCTCAACTTTCCATTGCATTTTCATGTCATCGGCTGCCGCAGTCCGTTTGCGTTTTCAGTGTGAATTCATTTGCGGTGCCGTTTGCGGTGAAAATCATCGGAAACGCAACGCATTGCGTTTTGAGTATGAATTCAGCTTAAGTCGACGCACTGCTCATCGCGCACTTATAGTATGTGCAAAAGCCTGGTGCTTGGGAACATTCATAAGCTAGCACTTTTCTTCAGATTATAATGCTAAATATTTTTATGAAGATGAGTAGGTCTATCTGTTATTTTTATTGAAAACATTTAGGCCCGTATTCCAGAAAGATGTTTAGTTAAACTATTGTTTAACTGAGCATCAACTGTCCAGAAATGTTACCCATCATTGCAGCTTTCAGGCAGAACAGTTCAATGAGTCGTGCTGTTGAAGAGAAATAAAACCTTGATTTAGCTAAACACCTTTCTGGAATACGGGCCTTAGAATTTAAGTAATACGTTTTCAGGAAGATTTCCGTTTTTGAAAGGTATTCAAACACGCCATAGAGTTGTTCATCGTGAATCAACAACTGTGCATCCGATGCGTCTATAAAGGCACCCTCGCGCGATAAACATATGCAGAGGCATGGATGCATCGTTGTTGATTCAGGATGAACAACTCTGTGGCGTGTCTGAATACCTAAACAAAAGGGTTTTGTACTCTGTGAATTTGTTTACTTTGGGCTATTAATATCTTTATGGGAGCGCAGATCCAGATCAATGTGGATCTCCATAAGCCACTTTGAATCTGGACTGTGGCTATACAGATGTCAGATCTGGCTCTGTATTGGTCTGTGGAGATATCGAATGTGGCATTCATCTGCATCTGTGTTCCATGTAGAGAGGCCAGTTGTTTTATGCAGGGGTTAGTTTGAATCTTGAACAATCCTTTCCAAGACTTCACCTTTTTCACCTGGGCTGATTAATTCTATGGTCAGAGTTTTACCACAACTTCACATGCTTCCTAGAAAATATAGGCAAAGTTTCACCCAATTGGCAAATGGCTCATTCCATTGAAAATGAAACTTTTTGATTTCAACTAAAAAATCAGCTTTTTTATTCGACCACATAAGCAGGTTTTTCTAATCGTACATTTTTTACTTGGTACGTGAGAAGTATTTCCCAAAGAGAAATTGTAAAGTTTTTCTATCTGTGCATGAATGAGCACATGTTTTAATTCAAAAATGTCACAAACGTTACCAAAAGGTTACACCAAAATGTCACAAACGTTACCAATCAAAACATTGCATTAAAAGAAATCCTGACGATAGAATTTTCTACCACTTTTATGACATATTTGTAAATATGTTACCCACCATCTGTGTAAAGCGCAATACAAAATTCGCTAACATGTCAGAGAATTTTTACTTTGAAGTCATTTGGAGCAAAAAACTGTTTCCTTGCGATGTCACAAATGTTACCAAACGTTACATGAATTTTATTCAGGATTTTGGCAATTAATTTAATTTTTAAAAACCTGCATGCCTTGGCCCCACCAGTGAGCACCATTATCATCAACAAACTCATTGATATAATGTTTGTGCTAAGTTCTATAGCCATTTAAAAGTGAAATTTTTCAATTTTTCTGTCACAAACGTTACTTTAAAATCGCGCAAATGTGTATAGGTAAAGCATCACCATTCCGATCATTTCCATAGGTAAAGCTTCACTTCTGTTCTGTTTTCAGGGGTCAGGTTTCACCATGTTTGCTCTTTGAGCAATTTGTATAGTTTTCTAACATCATACTCTACCAAAACTTGTCTATGGTGCTTTCTGTACTCCTGTAAAAAGCAATATTTTGGATATTGAAAGAATACTTGCACAAGCGACATTGCACAGGATTTGCAAACATCGTAGAATTTTGAACTATCATATGGTCAAGTTAAACGTCACTTAAACATTCGATTGACACTGTATAGAGCGTGACTGAGCGGTTAGAGCACGGGTCTCGTAATACAGATGTTGTGGGTTCGAGTCACTGGCGCGGAGGTTTTCGTCTCCTTGGGCAAGCAACTTAACTCTACTTGCTCCGTGGTTCGGAAGTCACGTTAAGCAGGTGGTCCCCTGTACGAATAGACTCCTTCATGGGGTATGCATGTCATGCAAGTACAGTGTATAATTCATCAACATGCATGAAATACTTGAGCTTCACTCCTTTCTGAATTTGTATAAGGTAATAGCTTCACAGAAATTAAATAAATGGACATAAAGACATCATAGTTTTGACCTCAAGCTTCAACGTAGAGTCGCCATCGATATTGCCTCGAGCTTTGAGGGTTGTTCAAGATTCAAAGTGATACCTGCATTAGGAATTGTTGCACCAACTTCAGTATTGATTTTTTTGAGTCCATCAATGCTGTAGGTTCTGTACTGGTTGTTTACAATTGTAACATGATGAGTAACTACAGGAAACTCCATTTATACATCATGATGTAATTTCAGTACTGGTCAATTGCCAATCAGAAACCGCTTTCAGGACTGGGTAGTGATCTGTGTCCTGGTGCAGTTAAAAGGACGGCATTAATGTAATGACAGTCTCAAGTTGCTCCTTTTACTCATATCAGCATTAGCCTAAAAAATAAATTGTTTGTTTGCCCTCCAGTGGAAAAATGTTGGGTTGGTCGGTCGGTGGATCTTTTTTTTTTTACTCTGCACATATATTTTAAAGAATGATCTCATTCCATTGTGGGTCATTACTTAGAGTAAATATGAATTCTATAGGCAGGAGCGGACATCCGGGCATTTTGTTTACATCCGGGACGTTTGTCCAAATAGCGCGGTGAAAACATTTGCCGACTTTCCATTCAACTCAATGGAGAAAATGCTGGCTCGCGGAAACTTCGATTGATTTTAGCAAATTGTCAAAATATTTCGATTCCAAAATCATATGAGATGTGTGGTATTCAATTCTTAACAAAATGACAAAGAGCTCATCATTTCACAGATTTTCGTCTGGCTAAAAAAGAAAGAAAATGACGGGATCACTGGCTGAAGTATTGATTGTTTTCACCGCGCTCGAAGTGCAACGCGAGCTATTTTTAGACCACTGTGCTGCGTATGACGTAGGTCCGCTTCTTACTACTAAATGTGACTTTATACTGCTAAATTCTACATATTTCGTCGAAAATATTGAGTTTTCATATTTTCGGTGTTTGAAGAAAAAACACCCTAATATACCCGACCCAAATTGTTGGCATATTAGGATAGGTCGCGGAGGGCAAACAAACATTTTTTAGGCCTTATTAGGATTTGGATGTGCACCAGTCCTGTGTGTACTATAAATACAAAAGTAATTCCATACAGTTATTTTATGTAATGCATATATTATACTAATTAACAACAACCCCGAAGTGTGTTTTTCTTCGAAGAGAACGAAGGAATTTGATATGTATAGAAACTGATTGAGAGTGTGTCTTCCATATGTGATGGCTCAACCTGAAAGGGGGGACTTTGCAGATGATATCGATGATATCAATTTTGATTTTATCATTTCATCTGTTACAACATTTTCTAATCTTTAAAATGACACCTTATTGAAATTGATCAAGACAATCAAACTTTACAAGAGAAAATCTGCTAGAAATTCTTATTATATTCTTTATTTTTTGCTGCCTATTTTCATCAGTTTCTCGATAAGTGTTCTGTCGCAAAGTCCCCCTTTTCGGGGTGAGTCATCACATATATTACTACAATTCGTATTACTTGTTCATGTATGAAAATAAGAGCTGGAGCAAAAATTAGGCCATATCTTTAGTTATCGTTTACAAACACTTGTAAGGGGAGTGGGCTGATGCAAAAAGGGGTGCACTTGAAATTTGTGAGGTTTAAAAAGTGTGTGTGGGGGGGAGAGGCTGAATCCTATTCCAAACTGTGATGATCCTCCACACACTTTTGTCAAGCTTAGCTGATGTTCTCACGTCTTGTGCCTCAAGACAGTTGGTCTGTAGATAAGTGATGGTCTACTATGCTTTCCCATCCCATTTAGTGATATATACACGGTAACTCTGATGGTGACTATATAATTACTGCATTTTAGCCATAAAACCAACTATGCCAAGAGCCTAGTGATATGAGCCTCTGATATTTGGTCCCCCCATGACCGCTAATGTGTATGTGGCTGACCTTGACCACTTAAATGTTAATATATTTTCACAATATTATGAGACAGCTGATGGATGTAACATGTAGGTATCAACAATGTTACAGGTGACAATTTGCTATATATACCATGTGCCGCCAACAGTTGCCCCGGAGGGGAGATGTTTTATAGTATATGATTAAGTTTGTCAATATATATAAGGCCCTTGAAAGTCATATTATTTTGCCAGAATGACAGTGTTAACAACATATGACAATCAAATGTACATATATTTGTCAGCTGTCACAAAAGTATTGAATTCAAATCAGCTGAAAATGATGAGAACTCCCTCGGGCAGCAAGGAGAATAGACTAAATTTGTCGATGTAAACTTGCCTTTTTGCTGAAAAATCTAGAATAATGAAATATTTGACAAATAATGAAATTGTGATGCGGATAAGATTTTCGGACGCAGACGGATGACACTAAAATCAATTATGACTTTCAAGGGCCTAATGGTCAATTGTGTGTGAGTTCACACTAAAATGGCTATTCATAATACGTACTCCATTCTTTCTATTGAACAAACAAACTCTTTTGTTAATCTGTCTTCAACAAAATAATCTCATGTATTGCATGTTAATCAAATGGTGACTTGAACGGGCGATGTCAACTCTTGTGGTCAAAAATTGAATGAACAATGGGTACAACATATTGCGAATTCTGAGAATCACATGTCACTCATTTCAGACTATGCAAAGTACAGAATAAGGAGATCCTTTAGAACGTCTAGTAGGATCAAGGGCAGCGAGCTAAGCGAGCAGCGAGGGCGTCGCTTGCTGCCCGTAGTCCTTCTAGACAGACTAAACACTGTTCGTACAAAGTATTGTGACCATATTCTAACAGTAGTGTTTGTGACCGGGTATAACTATGGAATATGAACAATTGATTACAAATGGAAGTGGTTAATTTTAAGATGTACAAATTATTCCATCCGTCTTGTATACACCAGTCAATATGTATAGAATTTTTCAGTTTTTCATCTGAATTTTTTATTACAATTATTATATTGTACGAATTAATTGTAGACCTGGTATTTATGACTGGGTATCTTTATGGAATTGTTTAATTTGAAGATATATGAAATATCTATTTTTCATCTGAATTTTTTTACTATTAGTATACTATTATTACTTTGTTTAATATGAATTTACTATAAACCTAGCAGTAGTACTTTGTGTCCAGGTATTACTATGGAATTGACTAATTTTAAGATGTATGGAATATCATGTTTTCAACTGAATTCATATCATTATTACATTGTTTAATGTATTAATTTACTGTAGACCTAGCAGTTGTGTTTATGTGACTGGGTATCACAATGGAGCCTTGAATGTAGCAAACTTCAGTTTGTGCTACAATGGAAGATACATCCCAAGGCCGTATTTGAAAAACCAATCACTGAGAAACAGAACTCTATCTTTATGTTACCACTTTAGTTATTTGATTAATTAGTGTCTGACCGATTTGATCTGATGGATCGGACGATTTTGAGCTCTGAAATGGAATTACGAAAAAATCTATATTCTGCTGATCTTACATACCGACTCAACGAACTCTAGGCAATTGCAAAAAATCAAGTTTACTCCATCTTTTAGTACCTACCAGACTTACCATAACCAACAAACAACGTCAAAATACTATAAACATATTACATAGTGTTTGCCTAGAATTAATTATGACAACCACATGATACGTAAATAATCGATGGATTCAACAATATTGTGTTAATGTCGACAATTTATTGTCCTTTCCGATTTTGGGTAGATTGGTCAGATACTAGTATTAATATCAACTGACTGTGGGTGTACATGTGATGGTAGAAATATTATCACAAAGTGAAAGATATGTATTGTACAGG
Source organism: Ophiothrix spiculata (assembly GCA_000969725.1). Lineage (NCBI taxonomy): Eukaryota > Metazoa > Echinodermata > Ophiuroidea > Amphilepidida > Ophiotrichidae > Ophiothrix > Ophiothrix spiculata. Next base: position 42,958 of record JXSR01S007878.1, read on the forward strand.
GTTAGTACGGGTCCTTGAAAGTCCTTGAATTTTATTTTGCAATTTCCAGGCCGTGAAAGTCCTTGAAAAACTGAATTTATCAAAACATTCCTTGAAAGTCATGGAATTTTTGAATGTCAGAAATGTTTAATAGAAATTAATATGTCAAAAGAATTTACCATGCAATTATTTTTATCCAAAAATGGGCGAAAAACAAATTTATTTTTTTTGTTTGTTGACACATATTCCGCCGTCCGCCGTCGATAAGGGGAAAGTCCTTGAATTCTTCTTGGGAAAAGTCCTTGAATTTTGTAAGTGAAAAGTGTACTAATCCTGTTGTACCATTTCACTTGATTTCACAAGTAAAATGGTACTTGCATGTTTTACTGAGGGATCGTGATATTTCTACCATCACATGAATTTAAGGCAGTTAATATTATATTTCATATCACACATTCATAAATTCTTTTTACATCAATAATTGATAACTTTACTAAAAGCCAACTGTGGCTGAGTTGACCTTAGTAAAAAATGGTGAGTCCATGACTTGGCACATGTGTAATTCAGTCCAGCACAGGGATAGTTTGTATTATATAACTTATCCATAGATTCTAGTCATTTGATTGGTAAGATTGTAACACGTGACCACTTGTCATTTTTACTATCACTATCGTCCATTTGATAGTATAGCAGAACTACAGTGTACAACAGGGACCTATTGCTTTATGTTATGAGTAATGGGTAAGTACAGTAGTTTAAATGTGTTATCAAATGACTAGAATCTATAGATGAGTTATATAAAACAAATATTAACTGCTTATATTTGTGTGATGGTAAAAATATACCATCCCTCATTGACAGATTGATTGTTCTATTTCAATCGCCTATCGGCTCGTGAAATGGAACAATGAATCTTTATTTCGGGATAGTATATTTTTACCATCACACTCATAATCAGTTAATATTTTATACCATCACACAGGTGGATAATGGTAAAAAGTATCATACTGCAATAAACCAATGAAATGCAGAGAATTTATATATGAGTGATATAATTTTAATTATACTTGGAATATGGATGATATCAAACAAAGTAGATAAAGTTTAATAATTTCACTACACATTCAATTTGTTTGGTTTATCTTGCATTCAAATTTAATCAAGCATAAAGTAAGCTATTGAAGGATTATGATATTGAATCTTTGTTCACAAAAGTGTGACCTATTGGCTATTTTTGTTTATAGTTTGGTGATGGATGATATCAAACAAAAAGGATAAAGTGTAATCCCTGAGATATATGAGAGGCGCTCTAGCAAAATGAGCGGAAAGTCATGATTTTCAAAATTGAGTTTATCATGACATATTTCACTTCTCTATAATCTCAGCTTTTGAATGATATATAATATGTCACACTTTCTTTCTCTGTTCGTCACTTAGATATCAAAATACAAGATTGTTAAACAACTCAATATCTTGCAACAAAAATTCCCCATAAAATCTATCTTAAAGTTACTAAATACTATAGTCACTGTGTATGATAGCAAAATGTTATCAATTAACCATGATTAAGTGCATTTCCTGACATAATTGACCTTCAAAACTCTAGGTATAGTTTAACACTTATGCATAAATGCCATTCATGTGGAAAAAAAAATGACATTTTTTTACCATATTTTAAAGGCCATTTATTCAAAATCTTCATTCGCAACTTTCCGCTTATTTTGCCGGAGCAACCCACAAATATATATATTGGTTTGGTCCATCTTGCACACAACTTTAATCAAGCATATAAAGTACTCTATTGAAAAGTTGAAGGATTATAGTAGGGCCACTTCAAAACTCAACCAAGGGTTCATCCGGAACCAACAGTTCTGGCTGTTTGCCCGGGGCTGTTTGCCATTGTTCAGAACAGTAACAACCGTCCAGAACTGGTGGTTCCGCGTTTTGAAGTGGCTCCTTACACCATTGTCACAGCCAGTTGAATTGACCGTGAATTTTAAAACATATTCTTCTGATAAAATAAGATGCATGTAGAGCCCTTTTGTGATGCGGTTTTGCTTCATTACAACCTTTGAAGAGCCGTAACTTCATTGTTGTTGTCAAAAGATGTTTAATTAGGGTGTCTTTTTAATCCTTGCATAATTGTTTTTTCAAATATGTAAAAAATTTCATTTTAGTGCAAGAAAACTGTATATGCAATGATTGCCAAATGTTATATTTATTTAACATCTTATCACCAAAATGCAAAAGTCCCTCAAAATTTCTCTCCCATTTGTCAGTGAATCTTGAAATTGACAGGACATTTTACAAATGCAAATCAATATAAATGGCAGCTATTGCAGATATTAAATTTCTTGCACTCGCACATTAAAATAACCAAAGGCTGCATTTAGGGCTCCATTGTGATACCCATTAACATTTATTATTAACAATTTTATTTTGTTTTACTGTATATTTGCTTATTTTATGTATATATATGCTTGTATTATTCAATGAAATAAAACTCAATTCAACTGCACACTGACAATGTTTGCTTGCTATGATAGTGACTCTCGCCAGTGTTCCCGAAATAATGCCATATGTCGCGCAATGGCGCAGAAGAAGGTCAATAATTAGGGCAAAGAGTTTCCAAAGCAAAAAAGACAAGTAAGGGATTTTGGTCACACATGATGTTCATTAATTCTTCTTTTATTCAAATTCATTTAAAATTCTTGTGTCATAACTAGTCTGTTTGTGATTGGCTAACGCAAGCTGTTATTTTTTATGTCATCATTTGGCGCAAAACCTAGATCCTTAGCGGAAACACTGCTTCAATATTTGGGGTGCTACACTTTTTAGTGTGGCTGACAACTGATATTAATATATAAGGTCGTGTTCTCATTGAACATGTGAGCTCAGACCTAGGTCTGAGTCCACATACAAGTGGGCTCGGCCCACATTGATTTCCTGTTCTCACGGTCGCAATAAAGTACTACCTCCCGCGCCAAATGCCAATGTGGTATTGAGCCCACTTACCAGGATATATTTATTTCTAGAGGCTTAAAACTAAATTACAAGAAATATTACCTTATAAAAATATATAAAACACCAAGATTGCACACTTACTTCATTATATAGTTTACACTAACTTAAAATGATGAAAACTTTCAAGAAACGACAGAACTTACACTTGAAATAATATGATATTAAAGTAAAACATAACATGCTGTACATGTATAAACAAAACAAGAAATAAATTCCATGTGTGGTAAACAGTTTAAAAATTCAACCCAAGTACAGGAAAGATGAAACAAAGTAATGCAATTGATGTTTACTATTTAAAAAATACACTACAGTAGTACATGCATGTGAGCCGGGCCCACTTACGATGACAAACGCGTTCTCACTATGCATTTGGTACCACGTCCTGGTACCGAGACTACCTACATGAGGTGGTCTCGGAACCGATCTAGGATGTAGGTCTGAGCCCACTTAAAACGCGTTCTCACTGTGTAAGGAAGTGGGCTCGATGTAGCATCGAGTACCACGACCTAGTACCAAACACCACAGTGAGAACGCGCCCTAAGACACAAAAGGTACACCCATATTTTTTCAACATAGCTTTTAAATATTGACAAAAAATAATTGAAAAAAAGTCTTGCAAGCACACAGACAACTAAGGGGGCTGGCATTTTCTTCGGAAGGGGCTGGGTCCCAAATATACTGGGGGGGTCATAGATTTTTTGACTTGAAAACAGGGGGGTCATAAAATTGTTTCATCGAAAGTAGGGGGGGTCCCCAAAAAGATTAATATTTTGTGGTTGAGTATACATGAAATCGCATCATTTTGTGTCTTATTTTCAAAAAATTTCTGAAGCTGAGGGGGCACATCCCCTCAGACTCCCCCTGCAGCAAATGTCAGAAAAGATCAAAAGTTGCCCTGTTGATATTCAATGAGGCAAACTAGTCAAACTACGCGAGACTTTGGAATTTACATTGATGTAAATTTAGTGGCGTAGCTAGAGGGGCCCGGGCCCCAAGGATGTATGATAGTAGGCTACATCCCAGGATTATCAACATGGTCATGGATTCCAGGCATGGGTGTACATTTCAAGCTCTCATGTAGTTTGCCCTGGCAATGTTGTATTGTAAAACGGATAGAGGGGGTCATGAAAAAAATTGTCAAGTCACTCCGCTTTTTTGGGACCCACCCCCTTCCGGAGAAAATGCCAGCCCCCTAATTCCAACTTTTTTTGTCTCAATATCTCGCCAACCATCACTATTTTCCAACGATTTTAAAATAACAAATCCTCGGTTGAAAATTTTCAACAGTACTTCGATGCAAATTTACAGAAAGATGACCGCTTCCGAACGATTAATGAAATATTTGGGGTGCTGGCACCATGTATTTTATGGGCTATGCTACCACATCCCCTGTAACCCTCTGGCTATGCCAGATGACTCCAAATGAAATCACAAACTGGGGAGTGGTTGCTTGTTGTAGAAAGTGAATACCATTTTTGAACAAGAACTAAATACACAAAACATGTTTTAAGTGTGAAATGCAAAATCATGAACTGAATATATATGACCAAAATGGATTATCAGAAATTATTTTGAAAAAAAAAAACATGCAGGGACACTCCACAAATATAATTGTTTGTGACAAATGGTGATCAATTAATCAATTAACTTTTCAGGCCTATAACTCCCTTTGTTTTCTCAAAGTATTTTGTTTCACCAATTTATCTTATTCATACTAATGAGTAGGAGAAACATTTATTATATATATTTTTCACTATAGGGTGATTCATTGTTATATTTTTCACTAGAGGGCGATTCCAAAGTAACGTTTGTGACCAAAAAATTGAAAAATTTTCCTTTCCTTTTAAATGACCACAGAACCTAGCAAAAACATTTTATCCACAAGTTTGTTGTTGATAATGGCGCTCACTGGTGGGATCAAGATATGTAGGTGTTTAAAGATTAAATTAATTGCCAAAATACTGAATAAAGTTCATGTAACTTTCGGTAACATTTGTGACATAGCATGGAAATGATATTTTGCTCACAATGACTTCAAAGTAAAAATTGTCTGACATGTAAGCACATTTTTTATTGCGCTTTTGATTTCACAGATGATGGGTAAAATCAGTGGCGTAGCCAGCACAGGGCAAGGGGGGGGGGGCAGACTGCCCCCTGACAAAAAAATCGAGCGGGAAATCGGGACAGCAAGCGGGAAAAAACGGAAAGGACAAGAAAAATGAGAGAGCAGCTGCTAGACAGGAAACATGGGGAAAAGCAGAAAATCGTGTCAAGAGATGTGCAGAAAACGCTTAAAACCTTTTTTTTTTTTTTTGCTTGTCAGTTTTTTAAATCGACTTGAATCGGTTCGAGAAAAGCTATTCAAGGATAATAGGTATTTCTTTTGTTCCATCAATACAGCCTACTTGAATTTTCAATGTTATAGCGTGTTGGCGGTTAACTTTGAAAACAACCATGTTATATTTAATCCGGTTATAACACAAAGAAGCATGATTTAAAACAAAGATATGACAAAAGTGCACTCCAGGGCACTTTGTGATCAGAATAAATGAAAAGAGGGTGGTTTTACAAGAATTTTCATTGCAAACTGATTAGCGTACGATAGCGTACAGTTAAGATATTTGTATTTGAAACGGACAGCTCTAGTCCATTCGGTATATGTTTGCAACTTACACAATAATAAAAAAAATGCGGTTGTAAGCGTACAAATGAAAAAATATACTGTGATCATGGAGATCAAATAGGTCGATAACAGCTTTCCGGTAAACTGGCTACACTAAATCATGAATACAAGAGTGGACATTGGTTCGACTAATCGAGTCTTTTGATTAGATATGTGCTCTGAGA
>JXSR01S007879.1:12152-26647 GCA_000969725.1 Ophiothrix spiculata
TGAAACTCACTTTTTTAACCAGCCGAAAAAAAAGTTGCATTTAACTTCTTGTGGCAACAAAAACAAGTTTACTTTGGCATTTATTGCATTAACATGATTATGCTGCCAAAGTACACATTTTGGCATGGTTTCAATATCATAATGTGGCATTCAATTCTGTCAGGCTTATGCCATGGTAACAGCATTGCTTGAAAGTGTGAGAGAAAGTGAGAGAAAATCTCCTGAATAAAATCATTGGTATTCTAAACCTTCTGATGAGTATGCAAATTTCACTGGAGCAAACAAATATGATTTTTACAATGAGACAGCATTGGCAGAGATATTACTGCACATTTTTACCAGGGCATGAAAGTTGGAACTTGAACGACCAAGGGTATGGATCGCAGAATATAACAATTTTACGCGATATCACTGCACTGTTAATCTGTGTTTTGTTTTCATGTTGAAAATATGGACTTTCATCAATGACTCGTTACCTAACTTTCTTCTGGTGTATAAAAAATGTCATATGGTCAAAATTTCAAATAAATCTGTCAAATTTGTAATTTTTTTTCCAAAATCGCTTTACAAGTTGTTGAAAAGAACGGTGGACACAGCACTTTTAATCCTACAATGTCTTTATTGAAGTCATGACAACTTATTTAAAATAGAGTAGGGACCGGGCCTGAATCATGTAACATGCACTGGAGAAAACAACATTTAAGTAAACGTGAGACCATGTTGAGATTTCACAAAATACGCAAGTGCAACTTTTTTTGCCGGTTTTGTTGAAAAAAAAAAAGATTTTAAAACAAATACGCGTTGTTAGAAAATGACAAAAGCTTTCATCAAATGGTGACGTGGGTTTCGTGCAATTACCCCAAATTGAGTTTTTGAGGAAAATTGTTGGAAATTAAGATAAAAAACCCTAAAAATGCAAAGCCTATATAATTAATTTCTTAATGAAACTTTGTTCTGTTAACAGTGTATTGACAAAGCAATTAAGTTCAAGTGTTCCCTTCTTAGTTCCCTTTTGTCTGCGTGCAGAGCGCATGAAATGAACTAACAGTGGGGGTTGAAAATTATCAATATAAACACTTGAGATTATTGGTCGGCTAGAGTTTTCTGTTGATTATCGTGGTCAGGCATAACATTTAACGCAGAAAAAAGGTATCCGAATTATTTATTATAAAATTACTTGTATTAAATTTGTCAACAATATGACAGTATATTGTCAGTATATCCCAGGGGAGGGGGTTACTTACACCCTTTCAGCAGGTATTTTTCGTGCTTTGGGCTTTTTTTCTGGACTTACGGTTTTTGTGGACTTTTTAGTAGCCTACATTGTCAGATTTGGGGATTCGATGCCCCCGACGCACTATCCCTGGCTAGAGGCTTGGCTGAAATGCATGTTTTATCATAAGTCGTGAATTGGTCAGAAAAAATGTAACATACCACTAAATAAAAAAACCCCATCACCAATCAAATATTTCTCAACACAAGATTAATATAGGCCTACATTTTAAGACCATTACTTCCAATACCTCCTCCCACCCCCCTGGGTTCCTAAATATGTGCCCATTATTTCCACATCAATGGCGTAATCACCGGGTCTATTTGCACATGATAAGCGTATTCATCCCCGGGACCGGGGTGTAACTTACAGCTTCAATACATTTATTGTTACCATTAAAGTACAACACACGCGTTTAATTTATAGCTACAATAGATGTACAATCAATCATGTTACAGCATTAAATACAACATATTTTGAAAAAATGGGACCTTCGAATGTCTTACTCATTCCATGTTCGATTTTTAATTGGAAAAGCATGACCTTTATGTGTTTTGATTAATAGGCCATTTCTGGTTACACTCCCAGTTGACCTTGATTTGACTTTGTGGAAAAATCCCCATTTTTATTGGCATCAGTGTGAATGATGATTTGGAAATAAGCCCTTTTGTTGAATTTCAGTGTATTTAGACCCCAAAACACGGTTCTTTTGGTTGAGAATGACCCTTTTTTATTTTTTTTTTGTTCACATATATGAACATTTATATAGCTGAGTGTGTCCCCTCGCGCCCCGGGTTAGAATTATAGATTAAATTACCACAAACAAACACTAGGTCTTACCGAATAGTAGATAATGCCTTAATTTATGCAAGTGAATTGATTGACCGTCCCTTTTCAGGATTTTCCCAAGGAAAAACGAAGTAGCTTGTAATTGATCTACAATGTTCATACTGCGTTTTTACTTTGTTGGCCATGCAGTTACGGTCATCATGATAGTAGCGCCCAAAAACATCAACACGGAAATAGATTTCACACAAAAGCTAATTTTCTGATCATTTTTTATTATTTTCATCTGTAAAATTAAAGAGACACATATCGGAGTACATTGAACAACATATCAAAAAATCAACCTCTGATATGATATAATATTAATGCTAGAGGTGGAAACGGCTTCAGGTCTATGCAGTACATTTAACGCCAATTTTATACATGTTTTGTTTATATCGACTTTGTTTCCAAATACGCCCAAATTCGTAAATGTGGCAACTCAAAACTTATGAAAATACTTATGACGAGTGGCCTAACTGAAAGCAATGTCTCGTGTAGCTCGACAAATATCAGGATTGTTCATAGTTCAATAACATCAGATGTTCTCAAGTACAAATCAAGAAATTTTGTACTCACAGAAATATTTTGACATCCTGTCAGGAGTCTTTTTCAGTTTAGTAAGGAATAAAGTGCTGCCTGCTTCAGCTTTTAATTGTGATGTTCTTAATTCCAACATGAGGTGTGTCAAATTTCCATACATGTGTTTTATTCTTGACTTTCAATTTGACAAAATGGCATCTCCTGGAAATCAACATTTATGTAGATGGATCCATTTTAAAGAGATCTATCTATAGCACATAAACTTTTGTCAAAAGAACATACCTGTGCGTTCCCTTTCTTCATGCCGTACTAAGTTTTATATAAATGTTTTTGGATTTATTTAACTTTGATACCAATAATTGGCTAATGAGATGACACTTCTCTGGTTTAGCATTGCATCAGGGCACAGAAAAAATAGCATAATTTTTATTTATAATTCCCAAACCTTGATAAAACATTGGTCAATATTCGGTGTCCTAAAAGAAGAAAAAAAGATGATCGTGCCTTGCTTCCAATGGGATTTTTGTATAGTTTGTAAGGAGAGGGTTTATTTTAAATGAAACATATCTGAAATGCAAATTTTGGATGAGGTCTGCTGATATGTTTCATGACTAAAACCTCTCATTGCAACCTGTACAAAAATTCCCATTGGAAGCAAGGCATGAAGGGAAGGCCCTGATATCTTCTATTTTCTAGGGTACAGAATATTGACCAATTTTTTTAATCAAAATTTTAGAATTATAAAGAAAAATCATGATAATTTATCATGATCATAAATATGATATTTATATCGGCTATTCTCACGAAAGTGACTCCACTTGAGTTGGAAAAATCGAAAAAATGAAGTTTCATAAAAACGTGCTAAATAAACTTTTATTATTAGCTAGTATGTCAAGTATCATGGAACCACAAAAGTTATGAACACCACTATTTTTATACAAGAACTTTCAAATTTAGCATGTAAAAGAATAGGAAGAGCTGTCAAACAAGTGCCTGTCCTGCCCTATTTGAGGCAACGATTCGAATTTAGTTGCTTAATTACTTCGAGGAGCAACTCGGGGAAGCCTAAAATTGACATAAGAGATAATTTCAAGGATCTTTGTAATTTTTGTTATTGCATTGGATAACGTAATATACATAACGTAATATACATTTTGATGTTTTTCCATCAGTTAAATTAAGATGATCACATACATTGCTGGTTATTTTGGCTAAACATGGTCAGGGGATTAAGGCCTATGCCTTGATATGCATAAAGGTAGTCTAGACTCTTGCATATTTTAGATTTGGTGATAACGTAATATACATGCTTAAAACGGACACAATAAATTTTGGAATATAATTGTTTTTAAAAGCCAAACTTACGACCAAACATTTTTAATGTTATGACTTTCAAATGTACACATATGTTAGCCTTCGAGTTGCGCAAAAAGTGTTATGGTTACCGTTCAGTATGATCTTAGGAATCGAGATACTACATGGATAACGTAATATACACTGATTTCGCGGAAACCTTATACTTGTTTCTGGTGGCTTACCAGGAAATCCAACTTTCAAAATTGATAATTATCTTATATTATTGATGCATTTGGAGAAATAAATCACACGGGCATGAACAAGAAAATGTTTTTTTATGATGTATCTATCACTATAAAATAGATGCCTCTTGCAAAGACATGCCATTTTTGCCTAATTTGGTGTCTTCTTGAAGCAAAATGACCAAGATAACGGTAAACAAAGTATGGAAAACTATATATGTCCACGTAGAGCTCACCAAGTACTACATGAATATGAGCATTTTTACTTATTTAAAGCAAAACACAAGAATTTTCAGACCAAAGAACGAAATATGGCTACTGGCGCCATTTTCGTGAGAATGGCCCATATCATCATTTGATATTTGTATAATTATGAATATATAGTAATATATTTCTTTTTCTTTCCCTTTCCTTTCTTTTCTTTTTCTGCTTATATTATCATATTTGGATGCTGATCAACAAAAACAGGTAAGTTTACACAAGTTATGTCAAGCTTCAAGGGAATTATGTAGATGCTGTTCCTAATTAAGAGAAATAATGATTTTAGATTCAAGAAAACATAAGCTGTTGTAGATGTTGTCTGTTTCAAGGGATGTAGATGTTGTTTGTTCCAAATTAAGAGAAAAATGATTTTGAGCTTAAAAAATAAAGTGATGTAAATTTGACTCCTATTAAGAATCATCTATAAAAATATACACATGGAGGATTATAGGTTTAATCAAGTGAAAAATGTTCATATATTGTTTATAGTAAAGAAGATAAATTTTCAAAACACAATTTTATGACACTTCAGATTAGAAAAATTGTATATACTCATCCATATGTTACAGTTCATTAAAGCATGAACATTCATTTCTATTACATTGATGTCATGTTCCTAGAAACTAATGTTATTATTAAGAAAGAAAATAATAGACAGACATCGTGCTCTTCATTTTACTCATTAATAGTCAGATCCATTATTTTTGATAGATGTGATGTCAACAAATGACACTACGTAATTGGAAAAGGGAGTGTGCGTAATATTGCTATAAATACTATTGACTTTTAGAATTTTATATTCTTATAAAAATTTCAAATATTCATATTGTTCCTATTAATCGCTCATGCTCTATTAAATGCCCACTGAAAAAAAAAATTAAAAGAGAAGTGTTAAAAAAACATTCAATTTTGAAGCATTTTCGTATATCATTAAACTTACCAACAATCGCCAATAACAGGAAACAGTACCGGAAGTTAATCAATGAGGTTGCGATCACGGTAATGATGTAAAAAAATTTCAATACTTCCGGGTTATCGGCAGCCATATGACGGTAAGGTACCGTAATTGTTAAGCTTACACTAGAACTAGCATTGTTCCCCTGATCTCCCCTCCCAACAACGAGCCCAGGCAGCGCCCGAAGCGTGCTGCGCACTGAAATCAGGGCTAAGCTTACACATGTGGCAATTTTGTGCAAATTTTGATGTTGGAAATCGGTCTCTAATGATAAATCGCCCACCCTTATGAAATGTCGCCGCCAAGTAGGGGGATTAATTCAGTAGTTTAATTATAAAGAATTATTGATTATAGTTGAATGATTGATATTTATTGTGAATCAAAACGTGTATATTGCTTGGGGATGATTGATTGAAGATTTACATTTTCATTAAAAGTTGACATTACAAAAGCACATTTAGTTGCACTGGAAATATGCAAAACTATGAAAACTTCAACATTTATGTTTTCTTAGTTTTAGATGCTCTGAAGAATCATAATTGTAGTGCTAAAACTTTGGTAAATGGTCACTTATATTTAAGTATATTGAATATTAAGTTTATGTTGTAATGTCAGGAGAGCCCTTTTTAAAATGTCTTTCATGCATGTAAGTATACAAACTTTGAACATTTCAAATGCCTCTTACTTCTCTTTAGATCATTTCTCTTAGCCTGTTTCTGCTCAAATTTAAAATAAAAACTGATCATGTACGGAAAGTACAGGTTATTTGACCTTTTGCGCGGCGATGCATTGTGATAATTGGATTCTCATAACCGGTACCATTTCTACTGGATTGCGACACGTTATTTAAACGGCAATAACCACCTCCAGAGGTGGGTACAATACACGGGTAATTGTCTTACACGGATTTTGAATAAACCGATTATTTTTTGTTTCTACTGGAGGACTTACCCGGGTTTCTTAAACTTAATCGGCATTACCCGGGTAAGCACACTTGAGAAGAAACAGGCTATATGTTTCCTGAACTAAGGCCACTTGCCCATGTCTTTTTGAAGGCAAGCCACAATCTTGTATGCTTTGTTCCACAACACTCCTTGGCATGTCACCTTAAATGCATAGTTTATATAGACATAAGCTTCCTGTTTGCATGCATTGTATATATTGCATAACTGTGCAGGATCATTTGAGTCCAATTGTTTGTTTATTCATCAATGTTTCAGAGATATATATATCATACTTATGTTACATTTATTTCTAACATTGGCCACTTTGCAGTGTCTTATTGAAGGCAAGCCACTTATTAAATCTCGCATGCTTTGTTCCACAACACTCCTGGGCATGTCAACTTAAATGCATAGTTTATATAGACATAAGCTTCCTGTTTGCATGCATTGTATATATTGCATAACTGTGCAGGATCATTTGAGTCCAATTGTGTTATTTCTTCTCAATCTTTATTCATCGATGTTTCAGAGATTTAGTCATATTGCCTCAATCGAGATATACTCAATAAATACTATAAATCCCTAAAACAAACGAAGAAATGTGTTACAGTCAAATTGGGTTATTAGGTTTTTGTTATTAGAGTTCCTGTGCCATGTGCCATTCCCTCGGCAAATTTATCCAAGATAATCAGCATTCAAGCATTGGTTTTCCTATAGTTTTGTGTTTTGAATATGGCTATTTCATGTAATCTATGCATGTACTGTATTGTCTCTAATAAACTTTATAAATTTTCATATAGGGGAATGTTTATAAATGGCAAGTTTCATATAGGGGAATGTTTATAAATGGCAAGTTTCCAATGCAAAAATGCAGTATTTAAGCTTATTTACAATGACACACCATAGAGAAAGTTATGGATTTTACCTAGTTTTATTTGAAAATAAGTTAGGGACGTTTTTTAGAGAGAGAGCAGGAAATTAGTAGCTATGAGGTATTTCTTTCTTTCTTTTTTTAACGCTCTAAAATTTTGATCGCTCAACTTACGTGTGTGAAGTGACAAGTACAATCCCGCCAGTTTTAACTATGGAAAGTCTTGACAGTTGAAATAAAACGTAAAATTCAAGGTAAAATTACAATGGCAAATGACAGCAACCGGTTTATCGCTAGATTACTCTCGATAAAAAAAAGAGAGAAAGGCCAGCGTGTAGCTCTATGTGCTAAATTCATTTTCACATAGCAATTTGTGCGGGTTTGCTTCTTTTTTTCTTTGGCCTTATTATGGTTGAAGGTTAGGGTTAGGTAGGTCATTATCTAGATTTATTTACTCTATGAATTATTATTATATTTATGGTCATTTATCATACTACTAAGAGAATTTATGACCATACTTGGAAAAACCAGCAACCTGATATACTTTGTATCATACCCCAGAGCACGTCGAGATGCATTGAGTCATGTCTCTTTGTACGTCGGATCGTTGGGTTTTAAATTGATTGTTATACACATAACAGTGTTATGCAAAGTGAAATGTTCATTTAAAGAAGTTTGCTTTTTGCAGATTTTTGTGAAATAAAGTTAAACAAATTGTAGAAACAGTAAAGAAATAAAAAGCTTGATAATTAAAGTTGGTTTAGTTGCATGATAGATTTGTTATTAGGTTCAGTGCTTATATAATATCAAAAATTATTAACTGCTCTGTGTCATTTCAAGGCTCAGCTGCACTTCGCCTTGATATGGCACTGATTTCTGATACCTCTGCTTCACCTAATAACTAATAGTAATATGTATTTGTATTTCTGAAGGATGAACAAAATTGGGTATTTTTAGAGCCTTCTTCAAACAAACTACATATAAACAGTCTGTAGAGAAAGTTATATTTTTCCATAATTGATAAATCATTTCTCAATAAACAGCTTCCCATGTGTTTACATATACTTAAGGTTATGCCTTTGACAGGCAATACATTCTAGAAAAGCTCCTCAATCATTTTCTGATAACTTAGGTTTGCCAATTCCAGTATATTAGTGACAAGGCTTGCTTGTGACCCTTTAGCTTTCGGGTTTCATAGGGAAGGCTTTATGACAAGTGATCCACTCGACTGGTTTTCCCTGGAAGTTGATTGTTATCACTTCTTTGGGTTCTCCTCAGCAACGTGTCCTAAACATGATATAGAAATATCTACTATCATCGGGTGGGAGTGTTAGGGATGTTGTTGTTGTTGGACTTGCCCTGTTACTGCCAGATTTTATCAGGTAAACTTCCGCAAAGTGATATATTCTTGTCAGTTTGTAGTGATCATTCCAGTTTTGTGTAAAAAATCACCATATAAGATTTCAGTTTGAATCAAGGAGGTTTTAGAGTGAATCAGTCCAGCCATTTGATTATTTGAGCATTTTTTATTCGACATTCTCTATGCCTTTCTATATAAACATGTATTAACCATATCCATGGCACTTTGTCACTAACCCTAAAACTAAACATTTACTGGTATATGAGAAAATATGAAATCATTTTTGGTACCAAAATCTAAATAACTTTGGGGAAAAATAGAAGCAATTGGACCAAACTCCTTTAATGCATCGGTGTACATTCTATTCAATCCACTGCACAATGTTTGATTTTTTATCATGAAGTGAGTAATAATTTTTGATGAATATGTAATTTGCCTCCTTCCTGATTCCCGCATTTTGTGTAACAGTCTAAGGCTGTGTTCACACATATTAGTCATCACTAATCCTGACCGGCTCTATAGAGCGAGACAACTTAGCAGTTGCGTTCACACATGGTCACGACTTTCCTGTTTAAATAAGTGGCGTGTCACTTTTCGTAACACTATCTATGATTGCGTTCGCACTGGGAATTTGCTCATGAGTGGCTCACGAGTGAGAATATAGTCATGACCAAATCGTGTGAGCATGCCCTGAGTTGACATCAACGTTAACTTGTCACATTGATTAGTGAGTGAATGCCGGAGGAGGTACTGATATTTAATGGATATCTTTTATTTCCCACTAATGTATTGCCTGTAGAAATTAGTGAGGATGTCAACATGCATCTGGAAATGAGAAATTACTGATAATTTTTATGTGATTGAAGAGAAAGCATTGCACAATTTAAGAGGAAATTTTATTTTTCTGTCTCCATGTCTATTATCTGTTTATAATGTCTGGATTTAAAAAGTGAGGAGTTGGTGAATCAATTTCAAAATGATGATCCCTTATTTCAGGTTTTAAAAAAATCTTCAGTGGTTGTACACTATTTCAGATTTAAATCATTGCGCAATAATTTTTAATGTGTAAGGTAGACTCATGAGGGTTTGCCACATTTTTGGAAAAATATGACAGATTGAAAAATCTGAATCTCATTTAGGCAATGACATCCCCCCCCCTTTTACGGGCCTGACCGACCCTAAATTGCATTTTGGAAGAATTTGGGTTTTTTTTTTAGTTTAAAAAAAACAAAATCTTGTAAAATCAGCCCTTTTTGGGGCCAAATTTCTTATTTTTTTCCCCTCATTTCCCCCCCCCCCCCCAAAAAAAAATTTTTTCGGATATTTTGGGCATTTTTTTTTTTAAATTCGCCGTACCGACCGAGCCTACTTGAAAGGTCTGCCCGCCCGTAAACAGGTTGTTATTTTCTTCGCCTTAGCTACACAAATGTTTTATAATCATCCATTATTGTCAAGTTCGATTTTAAGTTGGATTGTAATCGTTTTTATATTTATAATATTGTCTCCAAGAAATCTAATTCTAAACATAGTATTTGTTTTAATTCTGAAACAAATTTTGGCTTAAAAAGTCTTATTTTGTTGTGTGTCATGTGATAATCTGGTAAGAGGATAGCATTTCAGCTTATATATCATGGCCTGAAAACTTACCCCGAGTTAGAAAGCTGAGATGCTATCAGAGCAAAAGTGAGGCTGAACAAACATTTGATTTTACTCTTTGTAATAATCGTATTTGTTTTCTTGGTTATTTGAACAAAACGTTTGAGGACACAAGGATTCGAGGATGCCAAATTAAAGGTATAAATAGCCTCAGTTTGAGGCCCATGGCAGGCTTTTGATGGTAAAAGCATAGGCCTAATGTTAAACATGTTTTCTTCCTCACCCCTTGTACATGTAGTCTATAGTATTCCATGAAAAAGTTTCCTCTCCCCTTGTATTATAGTATTCCATGAAAGTGCAAATCTACTAGCTGGCCAAAGGTTAACTGGTAGTATGTGGATAAATAATTTTGATACAGTTAGTAGGACCTTGGAAGTATTAAAGTAGTTGGACTTGGAATGACTTTGACCCAGGAAATGGATAAACTTGACAAGCCTTGATGTATGTATAAGAACATATTACATATTACATAATGCTGTTATCTTAAGGGCAATATGTAGTTTTATTTTGGGAATCTTTGTGGTGTTGATGAAAATGGAAAAAGAAGTATACAAAAATAAAACATGGAAAATGGAATTTAACCTTCGATATTAAAAACTATACAAACTGAAATTTAAAAAAAATGAAATTTAAATTTAAATCTAAAATAAAAAAGAAAAGAAATTTAAAATTTAAAACAAACATGAAAAAGGGGGGACACTTTAAGAATAAGATTACCATGCCAAGCCAAAGAAAGATTAAGGGACACCCAAAGGACTTGACCAAGTCTAAGGTATAAAGGTTTTAACGTACAAATCAGATCAAACTGTTAAAATGATAACAAAAAGTGTGCCACAAACTTTTTAAATTTAGTAATTGATACTTTGCATAAAAACTCAAAACATTTTACACTTTAGTAGTTTTTTGAAATTATGGACAGTTTTATTAGGACATGCAAAGCTTGAAACCAGATAAGATTAGAGAAATATGATTCAATGTTTCCTGTCTTAAACAATACAAACATTTTTTCCAGACTCATGAACATGTCATCCCAAAGGTCTGGGAATCACTCTTTGGGGAAGAAAGATACATAGACTGGCAAAACAAAATATGAAATTTGAGCTTAAAAGTCAAAATTTATTTATTAAAGAATTACATATACAAGGAAATCACTGTGGCTGTCAAATGGCAAGGTAAAAACAACAGTTCCATGTGTTCTTCATTTTCGTTAACATCCGTTTTCATTAGTTCAACTTGCTTGCATAAACAACGTTGAGACAGGCACTTGACACCTGAGATGATCCACCTCAAAGTTTATCAATTATGTATTTAATATGGTGTGTATTATTTCTTTTGGATCGTTTAAAACTCAAAATACAAACAGGAAATGAAAGAAAAATGTACCAAAATAACACCTAACGATCCAAACTTGTTTACAGAAATTGGCGCCTAAAATCTCTTCATATAAAGAAAGAGCTAACAGTAGTGTTAGTGTGCCTTGATAAGTTAACAGGTTTTCCCCAAAGCAAACTTGAAAATATCATTGTATTTTTCAAAGATGTCATGATCTTAGCACCTTTAATATGCTAAGTGAGTGTTGCCTGAAGTTTTCTGAATAGTGTATGCGCGTATGAAACCTGTAACCTTGAAGCGTGTTCAAACACAAAAAAAAAAGGAAACCGAGATTTGCGTTCTCTGTTCTTGGAAACGGTTGAATGATTTAAGGGACACTGTATAAGTCCAATGAAATATTTCTCACATATCAAGTTGTACCACCTTCCAATCAGTAGATTTCATCAGTTATTTAATTCTTGATCACATAAAATAGGAAATCTACCAATTGAAGAGTGAAATATCTTAAGTGTGATCAAATTTTGAGTAGGTCAACAAAGTTATTTTGATTTATCTACTACAAAGTAATCCCGATGGATTTGATAAAAATCATATATGTGATGGCTCATCCTGAAAGGGGGGCTTTGAAAATGATATCAATTTTGATTTTATCATTTCATCTGTTACAGGATTTTCTAAGCTTTTAAATGACACCTATCTTGTTGAAATTGATCAAGGCGATCAAATTTTACACCAGAAAATCTCCTGGAAATTTTTATTATTTTCTTTATTTTTTGCTGCCTATTTTCATCAGTTTCTCGAAAAGTGTTCTGTCGCTAAGTCCCCCTTTTCAGGGTGAGTCATCACATATTGTTAGGTCCACATTTTGTATTTTTTTAACCTTGGATCAGTTGGATACAGAACAATATTTTTAAATAAATTTTTGTATATTTTCAAAGAAAGTTAAACAAATATTAACACATTTCTGGAAAATCTAGAATAATTGTGAATTTATTGAGATTGTTAGTATTTGGCAGAAAAGTACTATTTTTTAATGAAATCAACACATACTTTTGTAGTTCCATTTGAATACCAATCTGCCTGTAGAATTTCTGCTTGTATGCATGTGTCTTATAGTATTAATCCAAGTAAGTCATGGGTTTTAAAAGTATTACTTCATTAGGCTAGCGAAAGTTGATTATAGATAAGTTTATTTTGTGTTTTGTCTCCACAATACGTAAAAATATGTCCACATTTTGTTATTCATATTCATAAAAAAACATTAATTTTTGAAAAATTACCCTTTTAAACATCTGTCATAATTTTTTCCCTTTAATTTTAGAGACATAAATGCAAGGTAGGTACTTCTTGGTGAGTGAAGGAATTGACAAGAAACTAATGAAAAAAAACCCTGAAAAGAACCCAAAAAAATGGTGCTTAAATTTATGACTCCCAATAATGGCCTTGTGGGCAGAAAAACATCTTTAAGAGCATTCCAAACAGTGCAGTATTGAATGGGGATTGAATACTAATGGAATTGTAGCCGGCTATAATAATACTGACTGTCCCATTTACATAACCTAACCCTAACCGTACTGAGCACTTCTCCATTTAAAAACTATCTCTTCGGAAATCCGCAAGTTCAAAATGGCGGGTTTCCACTATGTCAAGCCATCGAGCATGCGCTGCTATGGCAGCGATTTTGTGACCATTGCTAACTCCAGTCTATGACGTATTTGGACTTAAGTGATTTTCCTAACTATGTGGATTGTGATTTTTTGATGTTTTGTTTGGGTAGAGTTAACCATGTGTTGCTTAACTATTGGAATTTGGTGTGCAGCTTCCCCCCCCTTTTTTTTTTTGAACTGCTAGCCCAGGCAGCTGACTGATAACACATAGGATTTGAATTCACATATAGTTGCAAGCACACATATATATATATAGTTAAATCCTATATATTGTTCTTAATCAAATTGATTTGGTATTTACCCTGAGAAATACAATCTATATATTTTGTCTTATTCCCTGTGATCACCCTGCTCTAGTCAAAGACACAGTGTACACATCAGAGATTTGCGATGTATAATTAAACTACTGTTGCTTCATTGATATAACCTAGTTTGGTTGAAACAAAGCAAATTTACGTCTAATTCAAACAAGGATCCAGCGCTGCATCAAACCTTCAAAGCTGAACACCGCATATTCTGTTGTGTCAAAATTGGGTCAATAACAAGCTTTACATTCAAGATTTGAACTTAGATTTCATTAAACTGTATCAATTTCAGAATTTAAATCAGTCTTTGATAACTTTTGTTTTACAATCCAAATTTGTTTTCTACTTTGTAAACAGTTGATGCTGATGAATATGTTGCATATCTCTTATATTTGAACTTGTAGATTTGACACAGAGTATTTGGGTTAAACTGTTCAAATATACTCCCTGAAAGCTTGCCTACTTTTTAAAGTTTGCTATTTTGCAACAAATGACTACCAGATACTTTATTTATTCTTCTTTAGGATTGGTGTCTCAAATAACTAGCCAAAGTATTATTGCATTCTAAACTGACTATACAAATTGTTTATGATATTCTGGGCATGTGTTCTTGCTCTTTGTCTTGCAGGTTTGCATACTTTTCCTCAATGACTCTTAGTGTTTTGTAATGCTAGATGTTTTTTTTTCAAACTTGGTTTTTAATCAAAATTTTTCCAAGACTTCTGAATTGTTGTAGTAGGTTTGTAAACAGCTGCCATATCTCTGGTTACACCCTCTTGTTTTAATTATTTCGTCACATTTGCATATTGTCTCAGATAGGGTATTTATTTGAACAGGTATGGTCAGAGATAGGGTATCCGTTCGAACAGATATGGTTGATTTATGGTCTCAGATAGGGAATCATTTTGCCAATTTTTGGTCTCACATAGGGTCACCTTAAGAACCTGCAGAACTTAGGTAGTTAC
>JXSR01S007879.1:38731-56576 GCA_000969725.1 Ophiothrix spiculata
CATACACAAAATAGTCTATGACCTGTACATTATATTTCAATTTAAATTTTGTGATTGCATTGTATTTTTTCAAAGTTATAACCCGTCAAAGCTAGTAGTTAATTCTTTCTGGGACACCCTGTATATGGCAATTCAATAACATGTGCAATCTAGCGCGAAATTTTGTTTGGTCTGAACTCGGTTTTGAAGTTCTTTTGTTTGGATTCACTCGTCATTTTGACGTCACGACCAAATGTTTGGTAGGAAAAATTTTGTTTGGAGGCCGAGTATGAATTGAGCTTTACTTATTCTAGTCACTGGAGTCAATAAGTATAGATAATCCCCACTTGAGAAATTGCAATCCTTAACAATCCTTTTGTATTAACACGATAAAAAGCACAACTAAAAACCTCTAGACGTTTTTGCTTTCGTCGGAGACAATAGCCCCTCCTATACTTTGATTGACAGGCCTCTTTTGTTTTGGTAAAATTAATTCGATACTTCTTTTGTCACTTACGATTTAGTTTACAAATGTAAACTAAATCCTTTGTCCTTTAATGAGATAACTTACGACAAACTTGAACAGGCTAATTGTACATTGTGTAGATGATACTTATTATGATGTCAAAATCTTGACTAAATACACGGATCAACATTTTTTTCTTCATTTAATTAAGTATCGTATGTTGTGATCATTTCAATTAGGGCCAAATTATAGTTAATTTTAGCTACCATATATTTTGTGTAACAAATCTTTATTATCTTATAATCTAGTAATATAATTCCAATACATCTTCTAATCAATAACAGATAATTGGTGTTGCAAATCACCAAACATTTTCACCAAATTTATTTGGTTAAAATGTTTGGTGATTCAAGCAAAAATGCAAAAAGAACTATAATTTGGCCCTTACGGTTCAAAACTAGAAAGCGTGAACCAGTCGTTATAGGGTGATAATCGGATTACATGTAACACTTCGAGACTGAATTGAATCATAATTCACTTAATCCGATTCACATTGTGTTCACTGAAATAAAGTGTATATGATACTGACCATCCAATAATGTTGTTTCTTATTTAATGCAGAATCTAATATTTGGAATGATTTTGAAATATATAAAAAAGTAATTTTATGTTATTGTCTCGATCGAGACTCAAACTTATAACGCAATTCATTCGATGAATTACGAGACGACAGCTCTAACCAGTAGGCCACGGGATGTTGTTACTAATGTTGATGCACAACATCATCATGGTGATGGAGATGAAAGAATCACAATCCCAAGTAATAATGTTGTGTCATCTAAAATGAGCCTGTCCAACATCCTGTCCTCTGAATCCACAGATTAGCTGTCTCACGCTCTACAGACTGTGCTATGTTTCCAGACGTTCTCTGCGTTGTTCCAAAATCGTTTTGAGGTTCAAATTAAGACAATAGATTTGCCCAACTACAACAAAAGTATCGAAATTTCAAGAGGGTGACACACAGATTTTCTGGATTCTCAGGATAGGCCGAAGTCATCCATCTATAAGCATATATGATTCTATTTGGGTTTTCAGGGTATCACAAAATGTACAGTATGTAGGAATGTTAAAGACTGAGTCTCAGGGGATGAAAGAATTTTGGAACACAGCAACATCTCTTAAAATTTCATTTCAAATGACTCTTTTTATAATTTTTGTAGGATAAACCAAAGATATTGCCAAAACAGAAAATCTTGGTCGGACACCCCTGTAAAACTAGGTTCCTATTTTCTTCACCTTATTATGCATCCTAAGACATGGACCATAAGAAAACTTTCTTTCAAGATTTCGATAATTATAAAAGTTTTGTGTTCTTGTTTAACCAATTACATTTTAAATGGGGATTTTCAAAGCAATAAATAGATGTTCAACAGGATAAATATCATACTTTTGTTACATTTATTTCTAAAATTGGCAACTTAGTAGTGTCTTTTTGAAGGCAAGCCACTTAAATCTCACATGCTTTGTTCTGCAACACTCCTGGGCATACATGGTTCAAATAGACATAATAAGCTACATTGCAGTGCATGTGGTGAATATATTGCATAACTGTGCAGGATCATTTGGAGTTCAATTGAATACCAGAATGCAAGACTGACCCAAGTCCACTTTTTTTTTCAAAATTGAGTCATACACAGGGGAGACTTTCTTATAACTTCAGCTACCTTGTGTGTGAAGGGCTAAAATGAATCCGCACCGCAAGTGCCCCAAAAAGTCATATATGTATTCAAAAATTGATTTTGTCAGTTTTGCATATGTTGTTTTATTGAATGTATCATGAGTAGTCAAAACCATGTTCTCAGTCCAAATTGCTCTTGAAATTGGAAGATAATTGGTGTTAGGTGTAGGTTCTGTCTATATTGCTTAGAAAACAAATTGAAAATCGGAAGTCTCATTTTAAAATGGAGTTCGAAAAACATATTTAAGGAAAAGTTCTGCAGCAAATAAGTGAAAATACTGTTTTTCTGACTGTTTTTTTCAATGAAATTTGGCCCAGGCAAGCAGAGCATAAGCACAGATGCATTACTGCACAAAATATTAGATCCAGATGGACCTCAACCCTTTTTTACGTAAAATTGATTACATAAAGCACATATATATGCAGGACTGACCCAAGTCCACTGTCTAAAATGACCCCCTGCAAAGCATTGCAAGAACAAATACTACAGAAAAATCATGTTTCATATGGCAATTGGATTCATTAACCTACCCTGCCAGCCAAATTGACATAACTTAAACATCAGACATACTGTGAAGGTTTTTTTCTTCTTTTTTTTCTCAAAAACTACTCCAGTGGACTTGGGTCACTTTTGCATTCCGATATTCAGTTGTATATTTATTCATTGATGTTTCAAAGATCTAGGGATACTGCCTCATAGAGATACTCATAAATAACACAAAGACCTAAAACAAACAGAGAAAAGTGTTGTAGTCAAAGTTGGTTATTAGGTTTTGTTATTAGAATTCCTGTGGCATGTATTACTCCCTCAGCAAATTTAGATTTCTAAATATCTCAGATAATCAGCACTTGGATAGTACTGTGGATTCATCGTGTTTTGAATAATCAGGCAGTTTGATGTGGCTTATGTTTATTTTGTTTTTTGAAGTTAGTAATTTAGGCTGGGTCATATCTGCAATTGCTACCAGTATGTTAAATTTATTTAATATCTTGTAACTGGAAAACCTTCTCGACTGTGTCGATTTCAAGAGTCACTGGACATTAAACAGTGCTCAATGCAAGTTTATAAAAATGGCTGCTATTGCAGATACAACTTTCTTGCACTTACATGATGATTTTATATTTGAGACAATTTTATGACATTACAGCTTTAATTACATTAGAGACATTTTATGTTGTTATAGCTTTATCAGGGCATTTATAGAATGAATGCAAATCATCAGGGCTTCTTACTTGTCAAAATGTGATTGAACAGCTTTCTGCTTTTTTTAATACAAAACTTGTCTCTATAGAAATGAAATCAACTTGTCACTCCAAACGCCTTGAAACCTAGAAAGATACATGACTGACAAAACAAAATATGAAAGTCAAAATCTATTTATTAAAGAATAACAAACATAAGAAAATCACTTTGACTGTTAAATGGTTAAGTAAAAGTAGTTATTCAGTTTCTTTCTCGACACCCCGTCATCAGTTCAACTTGATTGCATAAATAACTTTGAGACAGGCACTTGACACCTGAGATGATCCACTTCTAAATTTATCAATTATGTATTTGATATGATTTGTATTATTTCTTTACGATTCATTTTGAACACAAATGTAAACAGGAAATGAACGGGGGAAAGTACCAGAATATTCAGAATAATATTTGTAAGTTGCATAAGTCACACTCGTGTGCAGATATTGGCGCCTAAAGACGTCTTGCATAAAGTGTAGGCAAACTGAAGCACTTATTTATAAAATAAAAATTGTTATTCACATAAGCTTAAAATAACTCTTTTTTCTCAATTTTTGCATAACCCTGAACCCTTGTGATTCTGATCACCTGAAATTGCATGTAGGATGCACTTCACAAAATAATGTCGCCTTCTACTAAGTGTTTTAAAATTAGCGCTGAATCCAACCACTTGTCAAAGTTCCTAAAAACAAGTGGGAAAAAATAAATTAGACCCTAGATTGGTCATTGTTTTATGATTAAATATTTTTCCTTAATCTTTCCCCAGCATCTGTCCATATACAATGCCCATAGTCCCATGGTTTGGCTGACATTTGACTTTTTTCTTTGCATTCCTCCACACATGTAAACTAGAAATACTGTGCAATTTTGGATGAAGTAGCAGATGCCACTTTGAAATGGGCTCTCACAAAATCAAGCCGGTTAACTCATATCAAAATATATATACCAAATATCAAAAATTCACCTTCAATGCAAGGATACATCATATTCTTGAAGAAAAATAAGGTGAGAATATTAATTTATTTGACCTTTGTTTAACATGTAAAAGAATAGGCCAGCTATATACTGGTGTGAACCCTGTGTAGTATATGCCTGTACAAGTAATGAAACTGTCAGTCCTATACCTGATATTCTCATAGGCCAGTATTCACAAAACTTATTCCAGGAATAGTTTTATTCCTAAATTAGTTATTCTTGGAATAGAGATTGTTCACAGTCCTAAACTAAGTTGGATTTTATAAAGCCTTGGATAACTAGCCCGTGGGAAAACTTTATTCACCATTTGTTAATACCAAATGATGTTGCTAATCGAAGAAATAAAAAGTTATTCCTGGAATAAAGTTATTCTTCTTTTGTAAGTAAAGGCCATCTAGAGTTAGTATTACGGTCAGGTTTTGGGTTAATCATTCAAGTTTAGGGTCAAGGTATTAGGTTTTGATTGACATTTGGATTCCATTTTTTAATATACATTAATTGTTAGAGAAAAGTTGGGTATGTGATGGTTTAAAATAGATAAACCCTAAGCTGCACCTGCATATATCACTTTTTTTGCCAAAATATTTGTATGATTCACTAGCTATTGCCTGAATTGAAACTGATGAGGAGGTGAAGAGAAATATGTGAGAAGGTATCTTGTTTTTGCTGGAATCAGATGATAGATAGCTGTAATAGGATTTGTCTCTAGTTTCAATCTTGAACTTTTTTGTAATTAAATAAATTGAGAGAGTAATCTGGTAAAACACGATACCCTGTCAATGTTTTTCTCATGAAACGTCTGCATCATTTCATTTCTACAAATCCTATTGAATTTCTCTCACATTGTGAATTTTACCATCTTTTGATCAGAAGATTTCACCAGTAATTTAATTCAGTTGCTGATGTGATGTATCTACCAACAAGTGCGATCATAATTTTGACTCACTCCATATAAAAATTGATTTTCATCTACAGCAATTCAATCTTGATGGATTTCTTTAAGTTTCTTCAACATATTTTCTAGTTAGATTCAAACTTGTATTGTATTTTGACTCGTAGTTCGTGCAGAACCAGATAGTAACTTTTTCATTTGCCACATCTATTGCAATCACAGGCAACATGAATAAAAAACGTTTATCATGCACATTCTTGTCATTGAAAATTGGCATACTTTCAGAGACAATTTTATAACAGTTCTTGCCAAAATCTAAGATATTTGTTTATTGACTGAAAGTACACATTTCTACGGAATCAAGTCGCCCTTTTAAGATTCATTTGAAATACCAATCTGTCTGTAGAATGTCTGCTTGTATGGGTCTGTCTTAAAGTATTTATCCAAGTCACAGGTTTGAAAGGTTTTCCTTTATAGACCACTTTCGTATGTCCCATAATGCATCTTGAAAGTACCACAAATACGGGACCTTGTGACGTAGCTTGCTCAGTCTACCATATTTGAAGTTCTGCACATCGCGGATGATTGCGCACTACTCGACTGCGCAAGCTACGTCACAAGGTCCCGTATTTGTGGTACTTTCAAGATGCATTATGGGACATACGAAATTGATCTATTGGGCTTGTGAAAGTTGGTTTTGAGTTGAGTTCCACCCACATACAATATGAAAAACCGGTAGCATTTTGTGATCCATATTCAGAAAAAAAAAAGGCATTAAAAATGGTGTATGTTTTAATCAGTTATCATAAGTTTTTCCTCTTATAAATATAGAGACATATGCACAAAAACTAATGGTTGCTTGTCGGTTTAAGGGACTCACAAAAGTAATGAAACATTTCCTTGTCATGAGCTAGAAAAAAGCGATTCTAAATGCATAATTGTCTATCAGTGTTGGGTTTGTGCGTAGATCAACATCGTCAAGAGCATGAAAAATAGAGCAGTATTAAATGGGATAGAATACTAATGGAATTGTGGCTGACTTATAATGCAGACTCCTATTTGCATTACTTCCTGTTATAGTTATAGTTAATTTGTTGTGCGACTTAGTTTGAACTGCTAACCCTGATAACTGGCTGACAGCACATTTTTATTATTTTATGTAAACTTGCAACTAGATATTAACTAAATACTGTTCTTGATCAAATTGATTTGATATTTACCATGAGAATGTAACCAGTATATTGTGTGTTATTTCCTGTGATTGTTCATGATCTAGTCAAAGATACTGATGTACACATGAAGGATTTTCAATGTAAAATTAAATTCTGTCGCTGTACTTATTTAACCAAGGAAGTTGATTTAACCTAGTTAGTTAAATCAAAGCAAATTTATGTGATTCAAACAAAGATCCTGCACTGTAAAGCTGAATGTAACGTGATCCTTTTGCTGTAATTGGGTCAATAACAAGCTTAACATTCCATTTTGAACTTTAATTTAATTATGACACTTGTATCAATTTTAGAATCTAGATCAGCCTTTGAAAAGTTTTGTTATGCAATTCAAATTTATTTCTTCTTTGTAAACAGTTGATGATAATGATTATCCTACACATCTCTTAGTTTGAAATTGTGGATTTGCTGGAGGTTATGTGTTGAACTGTTCAAATTACTTGCCTACTTTTGCAAGTTTGCTATATTACAGTAAAATGTAGAAACAGATACTGTATTCATTGTTCTCCAGCATTGATGTTGCAAATATTTTACAATAAGTCAAGGAATAGTATTATAAAATAACTACTTTTGTGATATTCAGGGTGATCTCGGCTTTTGGCTTTACAAGTTTAAATTTTCTGTTTCTTGGAAAGTGCATGTTATCGTGTTTTCTAGTTGCTGGATTTTATTATTTTAATTACATTTTGTATGATTTATGAATAATTATAGTAGGTTTTGTAAACAGTTAAAGTTGCTCTTGTTATATCTTCCTGTTTTAAAGGTGTAGGATCTGATCACATTCTCATTCCCCAGGGTTCATCCGGAAGTATTACATATTTGGATGGCAAATGAAAGTTCATATTTTGCTTATTACAAATCTAAAAATTCAGCTCCAAATTCTTTATAGTTTTAGAGATATAGCATGATATGTTAAGTTAATTAGTGCACCTATTTTCTATTTCTTATGAATTTTCATACTTCATAGCTTTATCATCATTCAAGTGTTACATGATCTCCATTGGCTGCCTATATCTAAGCGCATTGGATATAAGATCCTCCTTCTGGTGTTTAAGACTTTTCATGATCACTCTCCTGCATACCTTGCTAATTTGCTCAGCCGCTATACACCAGCTCGCACTCTCAGATCCTCATCTCAAGTCTCTTTCGGATTTCCTTTGCAGCGTCCAAGAACAAATTTCTATGGACAAAGATCATTCGCCGTTTCTGGACCCAAACTCTGG
Source organism: Ophiothrix spiculata (assembly GCA_000969725.1). NCBI lineage: Eukaryota > Metazoa > Echinodermata > Ophiuroidea > Amphilepidida > Ophiotrichidae > Ophiothrix > Ophiothrix spiculata. Next base: position 46,474 of record JXSR01S007879.1, read on the forward strand.
AACAATTTACCTTCAATAATCAGGAACGCTGCTCCAATAATGACTACTAGTCAGTTCAAGGGCACTCCTAAGACTCTACTTTTTGAGGACTATTTTGAATGACTGCATGTGAAATTACTTATAACTTTACCATTTTTTCTCCTATTGTACATGATTCTGTTTGTAAGAATTTGTATTTGTAAAAATTGTATACTTTTAAGGATTTGTTACAAGTATGTACAGCGCTCAGCGGCTTCTTTGTTATGAGCGCTCAAAAATCTCTCATTATAATTATTATCCCCAGTGTTTCATACTTTCTTTAACCTTTGAAGAGTAAACCAGTAATCTGAGGATGAAAACTTACAAAATGAATTTTAGAGGTCAAGGTCAATCAGTAAAAAGTAATTATTCACATGTCAAAATAGGATTCTACACCTTTAAGGCAAATCTAACAATTCTGATGCAGCGTTCCCACAGTCTGTTAAAGTGGATAGAACTGAACTGAAGCTCAAGATCAAAGTACATAAGGCCAAAAAAAAAGTTGTTTGGTTGTCCTCGACCACCAGGCGTATTTTTTGCCCCGCGCCAAAACATTTTCCCCCTTTTTTTTTTTTAATTTTAGAAATTTCGAAGGTTGAACTTGCTGTTTTTTATCGCAAACATCGAATATATTCCGCTCCAGGGATGGCGCCGGCTTGTTAATTCAAGGGGTCCACTTTGATTTATCATGGACCCTTTGGGTGCTGCCAAATGCCAATTTATGGGGTCCAGAGAAAATTTAAGGGGTCCAGGTCCAAAATACACAGTTTTCCCCTAAAATATAATTTAGAGAATACTAGACGTAGATGGAGAATAGCAGCACTGCTGTAAAAGGGAATGTGATCATTTACGGAAATTGGCTGCCACTTTCTTGAAAAAGCAATTCTTGGCGTTATGTTTGAATCCTCGAGAATGTGCTTCGTTGCACGATTGGCACCACATTATATTCCCATCAAATCTTAGCCATGTGAATTCTTTCTCTCATCCCTTTTCTCATCCCGAAGCCTTAGTGTCATCCGCCATCTTGATTTTGCCAGCTGAGCACATCGATTTTACATGAACTAAGAACACACTTTGTAGTATATGAAGGACTGCGATCGTTGTTCGCTCAAGTGCTGTCGCAGAGACGTATTTATTTGACCCGACCTTTTCGCGCACTTGTAGTGATTTGTTTCTAAATAATACTCCCGGCACACTTGTGTGCTACTTCTACCCTACCAGCTATCATTTTAAGACGATGTTCAACAAATGTGATTGCACAATGTGCATAATTTAGAGACAAAAATCAAGAAATGACATTAAATTCGCTGGCTTGCAAACATCATTTTACAACTTCGAAACGAACGACACGGAAGCCAAATTACGATCGTGATAAACTTGGCCAATTTTAAGGGGTCCAGAGCTATTTTTGCCGGACCCGATACGAAAGAGATTTTTACAACTTTACGCGTCCAGAGCACAAAGTATGGGGTCGTGGACACGCAGACGCGCAAAAACGCGAAACTTGTTCCGCTCGTTTGATTCGTTCTGCATTTCTTTTCGCATCTGTACTATTTATTTAATGGTGTGCGCCCAAAACGAAATAGGCTAAAAGACAAAGTATTTAGTGAAATCGCCAAATAAGAAATAGCTAATATTAACAAATTATATTTTAATATAATTTTTAATGTTATTTAATCACTTGATATATTTATATTTATTAGTTTAAATATATTCTTTACTAATATTTTAACAAAAAAAATATATATATATATATATATTTTTCAGACGTACTTATCTAACGATAGTGCATGAACCATACGAGTAATTTGCACTCGAGTGATGTTTGACAAGAGTTTTTAGTGTAGAAATTACTACAAAATTACTTGATATTTTTAAGGAAAACGCGGACGAAGGCATGCAGTTTTAGCTGACTAAAGTGGCTGCTGTAAATCAGGTCCATGAGGCGACATAATTTGATAGCAGTGAAGAAGTGGCAGCGTTACTACCGTTAGCTGTATTTACTGACATTCTAAATTTAAGAAAAAAACTTCCGCCCGCCCGCACCTACTCTCAGATTTGGCGTGGAGGACAACCAAACAATATTTTTTTTGGCCTTAGAGGAGAATGGGGCTTTACTCTGCAGGTAACTCTGTCTACTCCACAATGTAATTTACAATGTGCCCCAAGCAAGGAACATGTCACAGAATTACACCCCCAAATTCAAATTTCCTTGATCTGTAAACCGGACATAAATTGTCAAGGGATGCTAAATAAATAAATATGACATATTTATAGAGGATAGCCTCATCAATGTCTAGCACTGCTTTCCATGAGGGTCCTCTGTCAGATGGTCAGATTTATTTGCCAGTTTTAGTGCAGGAGGAAAACCGGAGCGCCCGGAGTAAAACCTAAAGTACTACTTTAGCTAAAGTAAGCTGAAGTAGGAATCTGTAAGACAAGTGACCCAAATCAAACAGGTTAGGTCTGAGAAAACATGTGATGTGAATAATGATAAGCCACAATAACTCAAAGCATAAGTCGTTTACTGACATTCTAAATGATTGGACAGTTAGAATGGAAATATTGTACCTCCGATAGATGTATTTAAACAAAAAAGAGCCCGAGGGAAACCTACCCTAAAACTTTTGTTTTAATATCTCTGCCAGTTGTTATTTTTTCGCACTAAAACGTGTTTAATTTTTTCCTTCAAAAATCGGACCTAGGGTTATGAAGTGGCATAGTCTTGCGTACCACTTGTAGTTTCATACATTTCTTATATTTAGAGATGATTTCATGTTTGAATGGTTAATTATAATAGGAGTTTAAGATTTGCAGAATTCTGCAATTTTCTTTCACTTTCTAAACAATATACAGTGTTTATGCTATTAAGCGCGTAATTTGTAAATTTTCTGCAATTTCAACACTCAACAACTTACATCCCTGTTAATAGGAGTTTAAGATCCGCAGTTAACAAATGTGTTGTTGACTTAAGAATTGTCTATTTAGATCTGTTTCTGAACTATGACATCAATTTCTCTTTATATATCAATTTCTGCCTTAATCTTATGATCCTGTGATTGTCTGGTTAATTTAAGACAAAGTTTATGAAAACAAGTCATTCTGATACAAGAGATAGTGAATTCCCAGAACTTATCCCCAAATGGTATTGTTACAGAATCTATCTGTCTGGCAAGCCTTTGTGATTACAATCGTAGTGTAACATAATATCTTCTTTTCTGGTCGTTTTGTGGTTTGTGAGGACTTTGGGTTTGTATTACGCGAGGCTGAAAGATGAGTGTGATACAAACCCAAACCATTAATATTTTTCGTATTGCATGAGTACAAACAGGGGATAACGAATTTATCACTCAGTACACACGTTGATAGCAAAAACTTGAAAATGCCAGGAAAAATGCTTTGAAAATGATTGAATTTATATTTTTCATAACATTGCAATGAATTTCAGATTTGTAGTATCCCTAGCTTGATTGACAGCTATGTGAGGTGTTTCTATCTGCATCGCGTAGTACAACGTGTTGCAGTTTGTCGCGCACGCATAACAACAGTGTGCGCTTTGTAATACAACTATATGTTCCAAAAGCAATACAAGTTGGACTGGTAAAAGAGCTGTATGATACGGCCTTTTTGTATCACATGGAGGATTTCGTATCACAAACATTATAGAACTTTGAAATTTTATGCAATACATAATATCCTTTGTAAAATGGAAACAAAAAACTGGATGGTATTCGTTATTTTTCGATTGATATATCATTTTTGTTTTTTGTTACAGTCAGACTCTTGAGTGAACTTGGAGCAAGATCGATAAAATGCCAGCAAATTGTTTTGGAATAATTGAGTTGTGATTTTGTATGAAAATGGTAACTAATATTTGAGAAATGAAAATAGACAGATTTATAGAAACAATGATCAGGGTCAGAAATTAAAAATAATCCAAGAATTTATTCTTGTAGAGATTCTTGTGAACAAATATGTGCAAATCTTCTTAGAAATTCCTGACTGCGGTAATGGACAAAGTAAATTCATAAAACTCTAAAAATATTTCTTGCTTTCTTTGAGTTTTATGAACAAAAATTGCAAGATTCTAAGTATATTTTCATACAGTTCTAACCCTTGAAAACAAGCTGAATAAATGAAAATCCTTAAGATAGTGATATTGCATGTATTAATGGATAGCTATCAGCATTAAAATTCTTCATATTTCAGGAGAAATATTAATCATGTTGAGTGGATTATATTTTAGCTCCTAGTACTTTGCCAATGCAATTCTCTGGGCTTGACATTTTATTATATGGAGATTTTTTTAAATATCATTAGAGTGTGTTGTATAGAAAATTAATGAACTAAAATGTCAGTGTTCCTAAGCCATGGTTATCCATAGATCACAGCCATGAGAATTGTTTGTCAAATTCACTTGATGCTTCAATCTTCTGCAAAACTGTTGGGACAAGCAATTTTACATAAATGGCCAACAGTTTTTATAGCATAAGTGTCTACGATACAATCTTCTGCAAAACTGTTGGGACACTTAGTGATATTAAGCGCTCTCCCAGCTCCCCTTAGTCAATGTTGAGTATTTTAGACATATGTGTGCACAACATTGACTTAGGTGGGGCGGTAGGAGGGGGATTGAAACAGTTTTGTAAACGGTAACAACTTAAGTTTTCTATAAGATCGCACAAGCAATTTTACATAAATGGCCAACCATTTTTATAGCATAAGTGTCCCAAAGAGTTTTTGCAGAAGATAAGTCACATATTTAAACACGATAGTCGAGGAAAATCAACGATAAATGATCAATTTAAGAAAGAGGTTAGCATAAGCCATTACATTTACACAGCAGTCCTAAAATATCTTGAAGTTTGAGGACTGCAAAACAACATATTAGGCATGCATCTTATCATTCGAACATTTGACTGCAAAATTACCTGTCCAACTACAATTATTTGATGCTAGACATACAGATCAGTTTATCATGGTTTTCTCTTTGTAAATATGTTTATGTAACTTTATGATTAGTAATTGTGTAATTATGTAATCTTGATGGTCAATATCAAGATTATACTTATATAGACACATAATCAAATTATCTTATTAATTTCATAATCCATCACTAATGAAAATTTTGAATAATAATATTTGAATTGAGTACAACTTAAGTTAGATTGCTAGCTATGTAATATTCCAGGCTAATTCTGATGGAAGTCATCAGAAAATTAAAAAATATAACTCCACCGTGCATATGATTGAAAATTCAGTTCTAACTTTGGGTGAGGTGGTTGGATGTACCACACATTTGATGTGTATCGGTTGTTTGCAAAATTGTGAAAGAAACGCCATCTGCTTGGTGAGGATGATTTTTCCTAATCGGAAATCTTTTATGGCTCTGATTGCCCAGTTGGACTAGAAGAATAATAGAATTCACAAAACGAAGACGAATAGATCCCGGGAACAGTGACACAAATCGAATTAACAATGTTGTTTGGTTAGTGGGCCTATTGGTTAGCCAACAACATAGGTCTAATAACCCGGGGTAATGGTGGGCACCATGTCAGATCGCCAAAAACAAATGGGGTTTTTATGCAAAAAGCAACAAAATCTTTCTTTGTCACCAGTGAAAATAACATGTCATCCTAAACGCCTCGGAATCAGATGACTATGGTTAGAAGGGCACATGACTGATAAAAGTATTTTTGAAATTGGAGCCAAAACGTTAAAATCTATTTATTAAAAGAAAAACAAAGAAAAGGAAATCACTTAAATCTGTTAAATGGCAAAGTAAAAGCAGTTATTCAGTTTCTACACATCATTCTCGACATCCTTCTCATTATTTCATATACAGCTTGCATAAACAACTTTGAAACAGGCACTTGACACCTGAGATAATCCACTTCTAAGTTTATCAAATATGTATTTGATATGATTTGTATTATTTGTTTACGATTTATTTTGAACACAAATGTAAACAGGAAATGAACGGGGAATGCATAAGAATATTCAGAAAAATACTTGTAAATTCGTGTGCAGATATTGGCGCCTAAAGACGTCTTGCATAAAGTGTAGGCAAACTGAAGCACTGATTTAAAATAAAAACTGTTATTCCTTATTATACATAAGCTTAAAATAACTCTTTTTTTTCCTACCTGAAATTGCATGTAGGATGCACTTCACAAAATAATGTCGCCTTCTACTAAGTGTTTTAAAATTGGGCTATTCCAGAAATTAACTGTACACCCCCTAAAGAAGGCATCCATATTTTTTCTGGAAAAATTGGGAATTCCAGGTTTGATATTTGTATGCCTTCTTTAGGGGTATGTACCATCTTAATACAGACAATTGGGAATTCCTGTGCCTTCTTTACCCATTTGATCAAAAAAAATTGAATATTTTGGGAATATGCACTAAATTGGCGAAAATATTTTGTAATTCCCATGCCTTCTTTACCATCATGGAGGGAAAACGTTGATTTATTTTGGGATTTCCCACTGAGAAATTCATGCAAAATATTTGGGAATCCCATGCCTTCTTTAGGGGGTGTACCATTAATTTCTGGAATAGCCCATTAGCGCTGAAACCAACCAGTTGTCAAAGTTCCTAAAAACAAGGGGGGAAAAATAAATTAGACCCTAGATTGGTCATTGTTTTATGATTAAATATTTTTCCTTAATCTTTCCCAAGCATCTGTCCATATACAATGCCCCATGAAGGCGCTATATCATGAAAACGCACAAATAGCAACAAACACATGTCAGTTTTGCGAGTCTTAAGTAATCACATAAAAAGCACTAGTATTGTAACCAAACTTGTGAATTTAAGAAAGAGCACAAAAAGCAAACAGTGCGGACTGGGTTGCGAACGCAGAAAAAGCAATATACTATGAGCTATTTCAGCAATTTGTGCGATTTGCAATTTTTGGACACCCTGGGCACGCGTATTATATTAGATTGCTATTTATGCGATTTGTGCGATTCATGCGTTTTGTAAGTACACGGTCACAAAGTTGATTGCTATTTGTGCGATTTGTGCGGGGTTTTTTTTGTATCTTTTCAGCACAAGATGATTTAGTTGATTGCTATTCCTGTCTTGTGAGTCCAAAGCCCCGATAACGAAAAATCGCTGGTGCGGTAGCGTCAAGATCGTTGGGCTCGAAACCAGGCGCCGATTTTAGGTGCACAGTCCAAAGCGTACCCCTTAATGCATTAGCATAATTTCAGGTGATTGATGGTTTATTAGGTCCAATTTATTAAGAGCCCCGCAGGGCAACATAGTCAAAAAACCGCATAAATAACAGTAATAGCACTCACCTAAATAAATTTGTACTTTTAGAACGCATAAAACGCACAAATCGCCCAAATAGCAATCAATTTAGTAACCCTGGAAGCATGAAACGCACAAATCGCACAAATAGCAATCAAATATAACACAAAGTAGTCACAAAACGCAAAAAGCGCATAAATAGCAGTAATAGCACCCACCTAAATAGATTTGTACTTTTAGAACGCACAAATCGCACAAATAGCAATTAACTTAGTAAGTAACCCTGGAAGCAAGAAACGCACAAATCGCATAAATAGCAATCAAATATAACACAAAGTATTCACAAAATGCAAAAAGCGCATAAATAGCAGTAATAGCACCCACCTTTATAGATTTGTACTTTTAGAACGCACAAAACGCACAGATCGCACATATAGCAATAAAATATATACCAAGTGTCTAAAAATTATAAATCGCACTAAACACCTTCTCTATTAGGACCGTTTTCTTTGGACTTATACTTTTCACGTAAATTATCCTATGAAAAAGCGGAAAAAGCAACACATTTGCGATAGCAGTGCTATTAGTGTGATTAGGTACACAAAGTAATTGACAAATAGCGCGATCGCGTAAGGGATAAAGAAGAGTGCTATTTGTGCTATTTCAGGTTATAGCGCCTTTCTCCAATGCCCATAGTCCATGGTTTGGCTGACATTTGACTTTATTTCTTTGCATTCCTCCATACATGTAAACTAGAAATACTGTGCAATTTTGGCTGAAGTAGCAGATGCTACTTTGAAATGGGCTCTCACAAAATCAAGCCGATCAAAAATATACCAAATATCAAAAATTCACCTTCAATGCAAGGATACGACATATTCTTGAAGAAAAATAAGTTGAGAATATTGATTAATTTGACCTTTGTTTATTACATGTAAAAGAATAGGCCAGCTATATACTGGTGTGAACCCTGTGTAGTATATGCCTGTGCAAGTAATGAAACTGTCAGTCTTATAGTAACCCAATATTCTCATAGGCCAGTATTCACAAAACTTATTCCAGGAATAATTTTATTCCTAACTTAGTTATTCTTGGAATAGAGATTGTTCACAGTCCTAAACTACGTTGGATTTTATAAAGCCTTGGATAACTAGCTTATGGAAAAACTTTATTCACCATTTGTAAATACCAAATGACGTTGCCAATCAAAGAAATAAAAAGTTATTCCTGGAATAAAGTTATTCCCCTTTTTTGACTACAGGCCATAGGGTTAGTATAACGGACAGGTTTTGGATTAATCATTCAGGTTTAAGGTCAAGGCATGGGGTTTTGATTAACATGTTGATTCCAGTTGTTTAATCAACATTAATTTTGGGTGAAAAGTTAGGTACATATTGGTTTAAAATAGATAAACCCTAAGCTACATCTGCATAGCAATTTTTTTGCCAAAATATTTGTATGATTCACTAGCTATTGCCTGAATTGAAACTGATGAGGAGGTGAAGAGAAATATGTGAGAAGGTATCTTGTTTTTGCTGGAATCAGATGATAGATGTAATAGGATTTGCCTCTAGTTACAATCTTGAACTTTTTTGTAATTAAATAAATTGAGAGAGTAATCTGGTAAAACACGATACCCTGTCAATGTTTTACTCATGAAACGTTTGCATCATTTCATTTCTACAAATCCTATTGAATTTCTCTCACATTGTGAATTTTACCATCTTTTGATCAGAAGATTTCATCAGTAATTTAATTCATTTGTTGATGTGATGTATCTATCAACAAGTGCGATCATAATTTTGACTCACTCCATATAAAAATTGATTTTCAACTGCAGCAATTCAATCTTGATGGATTTATTTAAGTTTCTTCAACATATTTTCTAGTTAGAATCAAACTTGGTGTTGTATTTTGTCTCGTAGTTCGTGCAGAACCAGATAGTAACTTTTTCATTTGCCACATGTATTGCAATCACAGGCAACATGAATAAAAAATGTATATCATGCACATTCTTGTCATTGAAAATTGGCATATTGTATTCTAGACTCTATGCTTTCAGAGACAATGTTATAACAGTTTTTGCAAAAATCTAAGATACTTGTTAATTGACTGAAAGCACACTTTTCACCAAGAGACTTTTTTTCTACGAAATCAAGTCGCCCTTTTAAGATTCCAATACCAATCTGCCTGTAGAATGTCTGCTTGAATGGGCCTGTCTTAAAGTATTTGTCTAAGTCGCAGGTTTTAAAGGTATTCCTCCATTGGGCTTGTGAAACTTGGTTTTGAGTTGACTTCCACCCACATACAATATGAAAAACTGGTAGCATTTTCTGATCCATATTCAGAAAAAAAGGTATTAAAAATGGTGTAAGTTTTAATCAGTAATCATAAGTTTTTCCTTTTATAAATATAGAGACATATGCACAAAAACTAATGGGTGCTTGTTGGTTAAAAGGACTCACAAAAGTAATGAAACATTTCCTTGTCATGAGCTGGGAAAAAAGCGGTTCTAAATGCGTAATTGTCTCTCAGTATTGGGTTTGTGTGTAGATCAACATCTTCAAGAGCATGAAAAATAGAGCAGTATTAAATGGGATAGAATACTAATGGAATTGTGGCTGATTTAAAATGCAGACTCCTATTAGCATTACTTCCTGTTATAGAATTTGTTGTGAGACATAGTTTGAACTGCTAACCCTGATAACTGGCTGACAGCACAATTTTTATTATTTTTTCGCTCGATGCCAAAGCATCGAGCGGTTATTAAAGACGACCGATCCTAAGTCTTCTACAGAATTAATATTGTAAATATATATTCATTC